>ML776716.1:943599-1007148 GCA_009831015.1 Picea engelmannii | reverse complement strand
GGAGTGGGGTTTCCTTTCTGTCCAGTATGCATTGAGGTTCTGGTAGAAATTCTCCCTCCAGTTCCACCTGGATCATAGAAGAATCAATTATATGGTTAGCATCATGTACATATTTCTTTAATAATGAAACATGGAAAACATTATGTGATTTTACTATGGGAGGAAGTGCTAGCCTATAGGCTACATGTCCCACTCTATCTAGAACCTCAAAGGGTCCACAATACCGAGGTGCTAACTTGGCACAAGATCCCATTTTCAGGGAACTTTTCCTAGGCCTAACTCTAAGATATACATGATCTCCTGCTTTGAACTCTCTTGGAGTTCTCTTTTGGTCAGCATAACTTTTCTGTCGGTTCTTAGTGACCTTCAGGTTTTGTTTTATCTGAGTCACTTGTTGTTCCATTTCTTTCAACATGTCGGATCCAAAATAAATCTTGTTTACAGGATTACTTCAGTTGGCTGGAGTGTTACACGGCCTACCATAAAGGACTTCGAAGGGACTCATCTTTAAGGATTCTTGGTAGCCATTGTTGTAGGCGAATTCTACCAGTGGCAGGTAGTCTTCCCACTTCTTGGGTTGATGCATTACATGCATTCTTAGCATGTCTTCTATTATTTGGGTCACTCTTTCCGTCTGTCCATCGATTTGAGGGTGATAGGCGGTGCTAAACAACAATTTGGTCTCTAAACCCGCCATCAGTGATTTCCAAAAGTTGGAAGTGAAATTCGTGTCTCTGTCAGACACGATCTCTTTTGGCATGCCACGCAGTTTGAATATCTCCTTCATGAATACCTGGGTGATATATATTGCCTTGCAAGTTGATTTGACGGGGATGAAATGAGTAGACTTACTCAATTTATCCACTACTACCATGATGGCGTCATTCTGTTTGGTCGAGGTTGGTAATCCGCTGATGAATTCCATGGAGATGGTTTCCCATTTCCATTCTGGGATTGGTAGAGGTTGTAATAATCATGTTGGGTGTCAGTGTTCTGCTTTTACTTGTTGGCATTCTATTTATTTGGCTAGGTACTCGGCTATGTCTTTCTTCAACCCAGACCAATAGAATTGTTTCCTGGTGGCCGTGATCATTTTCTGATATCCTGGATGACCAATATAGGGTCTTTTATGTAGTTCATCCATAATGAACCTCTTCAAGTCGTCACAATCTAGAATATACAGTCTACTTCGGTAAGTGAGCAGACCTTCTTCCATCATCTGGTAGTCTCCATACTTTATCCCTATGGTTTCTTGTTGCAGGTACGAGGTCACGGTCTGGAAGAATGGATCTGTTCCTTATGCATTTCTAACTCTTTCTTTGACATCCGTCTCACAAGTACTCACCGCGACTAGGTGAATTGTTTTCATACTTTGGCTAAGGGCATCGACCACCCTATTTTCCTTTCCTTTAATGTGTTTGATTTCGAAATCAAACTAGCTAAGGAGGGCCATCCACCTAGCTTGTCTAGCATTGAGCTTTGGTTGGTCAAACAGATATCGCAATCCACAGTGATATGTCATAAGTACAAATTTTCTTCCTAGGAAGTAATGCCTCCACATTTTCAAGGCATGCACTATGGAAGCCAGCTCTAGATCATGGGTCACATAGTTGACTTCATGCTCATTCAATTTTCGGGATTCATAGCAGACCACACTTCCTCCTTGCATAAGGACTCCTCCGAGCCCTTCCTTACAGGCATATCTGCACACGAGGAAGTCATCTTCGGGATCGACGATCTTCAACGCGGGTGCATAGGTCAGTAGATGTTTCAGGGTTTGAAATCTTTCTTCACATTTATGTGTCCACATGAATTTTTCCCCCTTCTTCTAGAGGGAAGTGATTGGACAACCAATCTTAGAGAATCCTTTTATAAATCTCCTATAGTATCCTGCTAATCCCATAAAGGATCTGATATCCGAAACGTCCTTTGGGCTAGGCCATTCCATGATAGACCTGATTTTATCAGGGTCTACTGCTACTCCTTCTTCGGATAGAGCATGGCCTAAGTAATGTATTTGCTTCTGGAAAAATTCACATTTGTTGAATTTGGCATAGAGCTGATGTTCTCTCAGCACTTGTAGCACAAGCCTAAGATGCTCTTCATGCTCTTCTCTATTCTTGGAGTAAATTAATATATCGTCAATAAAAACCAGCACAAATTTGTCTAGGAATTTGTTGAGTACATTGTTCATCAAGCACATAAAAGTGGCAGGGGAATTGGTTAACCCAAATGGCACTACCGCGAACTCATAGTGACCATACCGTGTTCGGAAGGTAGTTTTATGGATGTCTTCACCCTTAATTCGGACTTGATGGTATCCCGACCTCAATTCAATCTTTGAGAAAATAGATGCACCCCCCAATTGATCGAACATGTCATCGATCCTGGGCAAGGGGTACTTTTTCTTTATGGTTACCTTATTGAGTTGCCTATAATCTATACACAGTCTAAGGGTACCGTACTTCTTTTTCACAAACAGGACTAGTGCTCCCCATGGAGACACATTGGGTCGGATATAGCCCGTATCCATCATTTCTTTTAATTGCAACTTGAGTTCAACTAACTCGGGTGTGCTCATCCGGTAGGGTGTCCTAGACATGGGTGCCACTCCCGGTGCAAGTTCTATCGAGAAGTCTATGTCTCTTCTCGGAGGTAGACCTGGTACCTCTTCCGGAAACACATCTTTATATTCTCTCAGGATAGGGTGATCTTCAGGGCTTGGTTTGTCACCTTCGATTGTTTTCAACACCTGTATTGCATATAGGGTACATCCCTTTCGGCAATACTTTCTCATTTGCAGAGCTGATATTTGTCTTACTGAGACAGGTTTTCGGATCCCTTGAAGGGTTATCTTTTTCCCTTCTTTACTTACACATTCTAAGGCTTTATGGTAACAGTCCAATATGGATTTATGGGAGACTAGCCAGTCCATACCAATCAACATATCATACGATCCCAGGGGTATTAAGTTAAGGGTTGCTTGGGTGGGGAATTTACCCAACATCAATTGGCAGGCTGGTATAACCTCTGCTACCCTTCTTTTGGTGCCAGTGGCTAACTGTACCAACCATGGCTTGGTATGTTTGTGTGGTTGTAGTTTACACTTATCAACAGCTTTAGGGGCTATATAACTCAAATTTGAACCAGGGTCAATCAAAACAGATACTAGATGGTTGGAAATCATACCTTTTATTTCCACCACTGAAGCTTGGTGGTTAGCCTGGTTATTATCCAAGGCTACATAAATTTGCGGCACACTCATGGCCACATCATTGACGGTGGTAGCTTCCTGGATGTTATAAATCCTCCAACTATTTTGTTGTCGGTGTGGACAGTCTCTCAATAGATGTTCTTCCCCGCAACCCCAACATTTCAAAGGTTCTCTCTTTGGGTTATCAGTCTTCACTGATATGGGTCCAGAAGTTTTATTTCCACTCGAGGAGGGAAAATTTTGTTGGTGCACAATCCGGGCTGGGAAGCTCATTCTTGGATTCTTCTTATAGTTCTTAAATCCTGGGAATTTAATCCCCTTTTTCTGAAATCTTGAACTATTCTTCTATTTCCATCCTTCGCGAGGTTCTGCTTGATGCCCAAACTGTTCATGACAATAGGTTGCCTTTCGAATAGTGCCTTCTAGAGTCTTTGGCTCATCAAATTCAATTCTATTCTGATAGTCCTTAGGTAGTCCACTAATGAAGCATTGCACATTTGCCTTTTTCAATTTTATATAAGGTACATACCTCAACAAATCGAGGAATTTGTTGACATATTCTTCTATAGTGAGTTGTCCCAGTTTGAGTTCATAAAACTCTTTGGTCTTCTCGTCGAAATATTTTTCCGACAAATACTTCTTTCGAAAGTATTTCTCAAATTTCTTCCAGGACAGGTCCTCTTCGCGAACCCCTTTCACATTCTTAAGGTCTTCCCACCAAATGGAAGTCTTTCCATTCAAGTTGAAGGTGGACACTCGGGCCTTCAAATTTTCTGAAAAGTCATGGACTCTGAAATATTTCTTTAGTCTAAGTAGCCAGGCCTCTGCTTCCTCTCCCTTCTTTATTTCACCGTCGAAGGAGGGTGGTTTGGCTTTTCTGAATTCTTCGAATTTACGACCTTTGGAAGGATTTTGCTTCTTTTGTTTCCTTCGGGAATAGGAACTGGTTCTGCTGCTAGAAGAGCCCTCCGAATCGCCCACTTCCTTCTCAGAGGAATTGTCCGTCGCTTGTCCTTTACCTCTGGGGTGGACCTTTTTCGAGGTGCTCCTCTCAGTGTGGCCACTTATATGACCATGTTTTTGTACCTCAGGTTCATGTTGCATTTGTCTTTGTAGGTCGGATAAGATCTGCAGTAAAACTGCGTTAATTTATGTTTGCTTTTCTTGTTCTTTCATCATCCTTTCATTGTCAACCTTGCAGCTTTGTAATTCGACCATGAGGCTCCTCACAGTTTTAGCTAGATCTGGAGGGGTCCCTACCGCCCTTCTTTCGTCAGACTCTTCATCTCTATTGTGGGAGCCCTCTCCCATTTCATGGTGAGTCACCATTCTATGCGTCTGTAATTTCCCGCAGTTGATCGTCCGCTTGGGTGAAAAAGACAAATGTTGGTTGTTAGTCAATATTTTAGATACATTCATAACCCGCGCATAAATTCATTTTTCCTTCTCATGCATACAAAATCGGATTTTCATTTCAAACTTTGACTTTTTTTTTAATTAAGAGGGTTAAGACAGAGGGTTACTCCTTTTTGGAGTGTTTCGAACGGAGCTCCTATGCAACTCATTCATGAGCCCAAGGAGGCCAAGTGTTGTAACCATGCTCTGATACCAATTTGTAACACACCCACTACGAAATTCCAAATTTTTCAGCCTTTTCTTCTTTTCTCTGAGGAATAGGATTCCCCGACTCCCTACGGGACCTGGTACAAACCCTGCCATCCCTTATCCGCACTCACCTGATCGGAATTTATGGCCATAGGCCTTATCAGAGGGTTCTCATCGACTTTCGCGAGATGGGAAATCACGATGCAGGTATTCCCTTGTTCATTTCGGGGTTTCATTCACCGGAATTTCGCGGCAAGTGAACACGAGGAAAACTAACCTTTGGTAGTCTTGGGCACCGAAAATCTGAAACACTAAAACCATGTGTGCTCCCCCATTTCGGGACTTCGCCTATCGGGATTTCATGATATGCGAGGACAATACATTTGCCTCTAGATATCCTGGGTGCCGAAACACCGAAACATTACTCCTAGTCGCTCCATACTCATTTTTGGGGTTTCATACCTCGAGGTTTCTCAAGTCAGGATTTCGGGGTACGCGAGGACAAGACACTTGCCTCTAAATGTCTCGGGTGTCGAAACACCGAAATATCACACTTATCTATGTTCTATTTCTTCGGGATTTCGTAAGTCGAGAGTTCGGGGGATGCGATGATAGGAGGTCTCACATCGGGGTTTTCCGGGAGCCGAACTCCGAACTACTAACTCCAAACATACTTCCCTATCTCGAGGTTCCCGCCATCGAGATTTCGGGACTGACGTGTACAAGAAGACTGGCCCTTGGATTTCCCGGTTGCAAAAACACCGAAACACCAAGGCTTACCCATGCTAGACCTTTTCTGAATCTCGTACTTCAAGATTTTGCGATGGGTAATGACAAGAAGTCTCACTCCTAGGTTTTCCTAGGAGCCGGAACACCGAAACTCGTAGCTACTCCGTCCTATTATCATTTCGAGATTTCACGAATCGGAGTTTCGCGATGTGTGCAGACAGGAGATCTCGCGCCTAGACCTTCCGGGAGCCGAAACTATGAAATACTGACTCCTAAACCTACGCATCTATTCTAGGGTTTCTCCCATCGAATTTTGCGAACCAGAGATTTGGGACTTGCGAGTATAAAGGGACTCACACTTAGGTATCCCGGGCACCAAAATGTCGAACTATCCCATCTCATCCACTACTTAAACTATTTCTGGGTTTCAGTTATCAGGGTTTTGTGACTCACGATGATCAGGGTTCTTCCCCTTTGTCTTCTCGGGTACCGAAATGCCGAAACGCTTACTGACAGCCACGCGTCCCTATAAATGGATGGTCCAGAAGCTCCCACGGATCCTGGGGATCTACGATCCCGATTTCTTCGCTACTTACGAAGATAAAAGGAAATGGGTTGAGGCATTAACGCCCTCATTTCTTCCTCCAATCTAACGGTCGTGACTAACCTCAGATCTTCCGACATGATCTCGTCCGTCAATCGATACTTATTCACACGCTGCCATTTCGGGATTTTGCGGGTCGGGGTTTTGGGACTCACGAGTGCAAGAAAACTCGCACCTAGATACTCCGAGTGTCGAAACTCCGAAAACTCTTAATTTACCCCCACGCTAATAATTTGGGATTTCGCAAGTCGGGGTTTCGGGACTTGTGAGTGCAAGAGGACTCGTCCTTGGGTATTACGGGTACCGAAATGCCAAAATGTTGAGGTCCATGAGGACCATTCTCCCTTGTGCAAGATTTTAAGACTTAAACCATAACATCCTCCTTCGGGTCCTCAGGTAATTTGCACCAGGTTTTGAAGACCAGACTCGAAGGTCTTCTCGAAGGTAAGGGAGTGGTCTCGAAAGGGTGCCTTCGTGAGGAAATCTATCTAAGGCATCAGGTAGGACAAACACAGGAACAAATCTCCCAAGAACAGACTTGAAAATATGTATTAGTTCATCATATATATACATATATAAACATAAGCCATACGTGGTCTTTCCAATAAAAAAATGCAGCCATCATTGCTGATCAAAACACCATGCAGACAATCTTATACTGAAACCATTCATAATTGCACAGACTATGAACATACATGTCAACATATAAATTTCAAGATACAAGGTATAACACTTATCAAAAAAACACCAGGTGATGCAACTGTTGAGAGGGGTGCCCGTTTCCACCCAACCGTAGGCTTAGCGAATCCCAATGGATTTCCCACTAGCCACCCTCGAGCTGAGACCACGATGCTGCGAGACTGAGTCTCTGTTCACCAGTGACTAATAACGAAGGTTACTCTCCTTCTTCTCTACTATCACTCACTCTGTGGTTTTTTCCAAAGTTCTTTCGATCTCCCTTCCTCTTTCCCTCGCGTCTGCCCCTTGATCGCACACTCTTCCTTCCTTTTCTCTTTTCAGCGAGGTTGTGTGTGGCATGATCTTCCTCACAGTGGTCAGGTCTAAGGACTCTACAGATGGGTGGTTCACCCCCATCCCTCATTACTCATGAGGAGCCATTTACCTACCAACCTGGCGAGTGATTTAATTTGGGGCCAACGAGCCGCTCTTGGTTCTCCGGGCCAGTGAAGTCCAAATACGGTATTGGTTTCAGTGGAAGTTAATGCCACCATTCTAGGTGCCTTCCACCACCTTTCTTTAGCCATCGTGGTCTCTTTTTCATCACATCCCCCTCTCAGCAGTGCTGCAATATATATATTCATAATATTATTTACATTCATCGACCTTTTTCACAAGGTCCATTCACATCACACATTCACATTTCTAAGTTTGCCACAATACTTGGCCAGTATAGTTATTTTTACAGACTGGGGGAAACAAGGTGTTACAGAGAGAGCCTTGCCTCTTATTTATACTCTCCAAGTAGCTTCCTTAAAAAAATCTTCTAGGTCACTTGGCCCCACTTTCCTTATTTTAGGGTTAACCCACTTCTAATTTCTCCATTAAATTTATTATTGAAATAATTTATTTTGTATTCACTTTGAATTATAATACACTCATTACTTCACTTTATTATTTACCTTTTAAAATCTCTTAAACCACTTTGACTACTTTGACCTTTTGGGGCTTCTAGATGACATATGAGGGTCCTCCCACTTCGTAAGGCCATAACTCTCAAACCGAGAGGAGTTATGTGACATTCCACATACCACTAGAAATGGAATGAAATTTACTATACATATAGAATAATATTATCTGAAAATATATCATAACTCATACCATTATCCATCAAACAAACTTGGGTCCATTACCCAAACCTGGGGTCTCCAACTTCTCATGTCCATAACTCTCTAACCGTGAGGAGTTATGTGATGTTCCACATACCACCGGAAATGGAATGACAAGCACTATCCATCTAGGATAGTTTACCTGACAAATTCATTGTCCTTCATCTCATTATTCCACAATTAAGCATGGGTTCTCTTACTCCACAAAGTTTCTTCCCGTGAGGGATTTCACCATAAGGGGACCACTTTGGATTTCATCCATATTTACTTCTTATCAACCATGAAAATACAATAATGAGTCATCTTTACATCAAACAATATTGGGTCCATTACCCAAACCTTTGTGTTGTAGTTCTTTGTTCAAGGGTTGACATCAATGACAACCAACCTTAATCAACAACAGTAGCAGGGCACAAATGAGTAAGGTGATCTCCTTCATAAATACTACAAAGGAATTTGGGCTTACGTCTTACACGTTTAGGATTCTCAATCGTATGAATTCCACCAACATGAATTGTAGAGGCTAGTATCAAATCTCCAACATGACTTGCATAGGTTGGTGATGAATCCCCAACATGACTACTAGAGGTTGGTGATGTAATGTCAGTATGACACGCAGTTACTGGACTTGTGGAAGTGGTTGGATGCAACATTTGAGACCAAGGTTCCGGGAAAGACTGGTTTTGAGAAATCGTAGGCCAATAAGGGTTCTGGTATACACCATGGCCTTGTCCGACAGGAAAATATCCTCCTCCAAATTGATTCATAAAGGGTTGTAAGGGAATCGACACTGAGGAATTCACTTGTGAAGAGAAAGCGACATGACAAGGATTACTCATGTTAGGATATATGTTTCCCCCAGACGAAGGAGCTTCGTGAAGGGGTTTTCCCATAATATAAGAATGACTCCCTCTATATGGAACACCAGAGGACATATGGAGGTCTTCCATGAAAAAGGAATTCGTAAGAACCAACATAGCGGAGGAAGGATAGGTGGACAAAGTGTAATAAGTAGAATGATCGCCCATTTGAGCACTTTCTCCCTAAAAAGTGGATCCTTAGGAAGGAAGATTCCAACCTCCTACCATAAGAGTTGTTTGAGGGATATGAATCCCACCAAATGAAAAGGGAGAATAAGGAGGTAGCATGCCCCCAGACCCAAAACTAGGATTCACATAAGGAGACGAGGTAGAGGATGGAAAGTGCGAAGACATGTCTGACATACCATGGGAAAAATGATTAGAGACCCAAGGCATTGACTAAGTATCATAATTGTGCATACCATTATGAAACACGGATGGATTCGTCCCCATAAAATGAGAGAATGTCATGGGAGAGGTAGCGTTAAATGAGGGAGCCAAAGGAACTCCACTATCCATGCTAATGAAGAATCACGGTGCAATACAAAATCCTAAGGTCAACTAATAATCAAAAAGAACACCAAAATGAAATAAAAAAAAGGCCAATATGCACACAAGCAGGATAAAGTGGTTGAAAGCGACCTCCCTCATGCCTCGCCCAAGAGGGGCTTGAGACTCCCTGCTAAAGATCATAGGTATCAGAATCAATTATAAGGGCCCTCATGGGATTAAAAACCAGTCAGTCAGATCCCCCTGGAGAGGTAATACTCCATAAAGCTTGTGTGGTGTATGCCCATTATCTGACCCAGGGTACCTGCAGAATAACCCCTACAAGTAACCTATGTGGTACCTAAGTCAAGCAACTAAGTAACCACGATATAATTGATGCACATGTGAACAATAGTAATTCAGGTACACCGTATGGGTAGGGTAATAAATCTTGAAACCTCGAAAGCACCGCCTCTTACAAAGGAAAAGGTACTAGCAACATCCCCATATACGAATAGATCCCCATAAATATATCTAACGCTAAGAAGGTATTGGGGGGATATCCCTTCAACCAACCTCACACGACCTCGTGCTTAACTCTGGTGCAAGCAAAGCCTCCTAATATTACCAATTATACAATGGATTTCTCCACTCCCTTAGTCAAACACATATGTTGATTTGATAGCCTTGGAGAAGTTTACTCACAAAATCCTATTCCAAGGCTCTAAATTCTAAGCTAGTTTGTGCACCCTAGAAAAATAAAATCGTTACTAATCAATTTTAAATTATAGTGTTACTTTTAGTGGCCTTGATTAATCAAAAAGGTGCAGTCATGAAACTAATGATGCTATGAATCAACAAGTAAAATAAATGAATATGAATACAATGCAAAGTCCTAACTTCAATTCCCAATAAATGATATGTTTTCCAAAATGCAATTCTCAATTTAGTTTTGCAATTTCGAATAAGATGAAATCTTTCTTTACATGTACTAAGATCAATTATAACAACTCAAAAGATCAAATGTCAACAATGTAAAATGCCTAATATTTTTGTATTTTCAATATATAAGAATGAAAATGCAAGGACTGAACAACAACTTGATATAAAAATTCTACTGTATGTAAATAGAGACAAACCAAGTAGGATATCAAGGAGAAAACACCCAGCCCAAGATGTAAGGTCAATCAAATGAAAAGGATGATGAGAAAGGAACCACCCAAAAATTAAACCAAATAAGGGTTTCCTATCATTCCACATACATTTAACAGTCATAACAGAGACCCAAGAAGACTCAGCAACCATCAAAACTTACCCATCAACCATCAAAACCAAAAACCAAGCAACAAAGGGTGATGTATGTGATTGTTCAAGGGAAAATCACATATATATGCCTCTTGCAGGAGGACATCACATGTATGTACGTGACGGTTAGGTAAAAACCCGCGTATATGTGTTAAAACACAACTAGGTTAAGGAGAAGGCTAAGAAAATTGGACTCAGAATGAACAGAGGTCATCAAGCAGTCAAACAACAAGAAACTCAATATAAACGAGAGAAATATAAGGATAAAAACACTCCAAACCCCAAAAAATAAGATTATATCCCCAGTATGGTCACAAATTATGTTATGAGGAAAATCTCTCTATGGCTAGGGGTAAACCACAATAGACAGAAATGAATGCATAAATCAACTCTAATCTCAGGTATGCTATATAAACAAATATGCTAGCAAGATAAGATAAAAGGCCTACCTCGTCCAGACATTCGATGAAGTCCATTGTTGAGCACTCGACTCAAAGCAATACACTTGCAACTTGTTGTCAACAACCAAGAAACACAAGCATATGGCGATAATATATAATGTTATCTAATTCGATAGCATAATCCATCGACATTCATAACAAATACGCCCATGGAATAACAATTCAAATATTTGCAAGATATTAATTGGACGATAAAAGAGTATTTCTATTAAAATGTAATCAACAGAAGTGAATGAATTACAAACTTCTGTGTCGGCACGGTTTGAAACCGAGAAGATAAGTTCCTTCGAGTTGGGCCTCCACCACTTCGATCCTCCACCAAAGGCAAGCTCATATAAGAGAGACAATGAGGTTCTCAATCAAATAGGGAAGATATTAGGGGTTGAACAATGTGTTTAGACTTAAAAGGACAAAGGGATTCAGACTCAATATGAAGTGAATAATTTCTCCACAATAACTTTGCTCTCAAAGTTGAATTCTTCTCCTATTTTCCATAGCTCGGATTTGGCCCTTTTATAGCCTTCAAGTGGAACTAAAGGGTCAATTCAGAACATTTCCAGTATATGGAAGGTCAAGGATCATGGATCTCGTGACGTGACATGGAAACCCGACACCATTTTTTAATTTTGGGCACAAAACCCAACGTACGCGGGTTGTAGTGGTGCAACCTGTCTATACACATGTTGTACAATAGGTAGGGTGTGTACATGTGGAAAAATAATGTTTTTAGCTCTAGGATTTGCAAAAAGGGACTTCAAGTCTGCATAGGGAAATGGAAAAAGGCCTTCTGTGCAAGTTTGCATAGGGTGAGGCAAATCTTGCTATAACAAAAACTCCTCGAAGAAAATTGAGGTCCTCCACACAAAAGCATAGGGAAAGGGAAAGTGGCAAGGTATATGTTAGAAACTATATCAGATGGGAAAAACAAAAGGCCATCCCAGCAGACCAATTGTGTCATGAACATGCTGAGGATAAACCTATGCCCACTACTTTGTAGGTATACATAACTCCCAAGATAAAAACAAGCAGACATAGGAGGACTGACCATGCCAGTCTTGATATTGTTGCAGCAGAATTTGTGTCATTTGAAGATTCCCTTATGGCCAAACAAATCAAAAATAGGAAGGGGACCCAGGTCATTGAATTTCCCAGAAAACCCAATAGAAAAACAAGGCTCACAAACCAATTGAGGTTCCATTCCAAGTCATTGTTTGATCCATCCTTAAAAGACCAAAAACCCATAGTGATTGAGGATCATGATACTCAAGAAGACCTCTTTGAATTTTCCAATATGGAGGATATGACTATACATACATTGAAAGGAATGACAGGGACAAGACCAGACATAAATACAGTGAAGGAGAGACCTCTTGTGTCAAATATTTTGTTGTGAAAAAGGAATACACAGCTGATCCAAAATCAGAACAGAATGTGGTGGGCATTGGTCCAAACCTTGATCAGGACTCTGATGAAATAAGTCCAGATACAGAGTAGGTCCTTGAGTAGATTTTATAGGATATCAAACCAGAGATAAAAGGAAAAATGTTAATGGTGCATGAACATGTAAGAGACACCATTGATAAAATACCTGAGAAAAGATCCATATATGAAATGAGACCAATGAAAGACAAGCTTTCCATCGACCTCAATAAACTTGTTGTTGAGGAAGAGCATGGGCTCAAAGTTGGCAGCAAAGTAAAGGTAGAAGTCAAGCCAAAATTGAATCTAACGGGGACATAGATGACAAAAATCATCAGATGAAATCTCTCAAGAAACAAAATTATGACATGAGGTAGCAAATCCAAAATCTGCAGCAAAAAAAACCAGGTTCTTGAGTTGCAACACACAAAGCTACAGAAAAAATATCAGAAGTTGCAAAAGAAACACTAGAAAACCTGCATGTTTTTGAAAGAGATTATCTAAATATCTATTGTTGTCAAAAGGTAAAGGAATTCGAGACCTGTGCCAATTTAGTCTACCACTTTTCAAGATTTGTCTCTAGATTATTGGCGTGCATGAGCATCAATGGGGAATTCAACTGCCAGTTACAACTTATGAAGACACTTGTTATGCATATTTTTTGCTTCAGTTATCAACATTAGTTCCAGTTGCATTGATAGATATTTTTTAGTTGAGTTAGAGGTATTGCTGCCACTTGTAATAAATTGCTATTTTTTATAAGAGTAATGTTTTTGTTAAGGTCAAATTGATGGGGGAGTTATCCCTATGAATTGACACTTGAATTCAACTCCACTCGGTTAAAATAAACGTTTACAAGTTGTAATTAGGAAGTAACAGTGAACTTGTATATGCAAGGTCTAGTTGTAATGTAAAGTTGAACTTTAGGACTTAGATCATAGCTAGGTAATTGAACCCTCTCTGGATGAGAATAAATAGATGAATCTATGAATGTAAAGGGGTTCAGTTTTTTGGGGGATCAAGCATCAGTATTTGGTTGTGCTTTGAAGGATAAAACTATTAAGTTTTCCACATGGTGAATATAATTTTTGGTTACAGACTGTGCCTTATCAACTTTCATTTGTCTTGTTATCTTATTTGGATGCAAATGGAAATGTATGCAAAGCTTTGTTTCTTTTCCTTTTAGCTATTGTCTCAATGAACTATTGATTGTCATGCAACCTGATTTCAATTATTGTTCCAGTGGATATTTTATTGTCATACAACCTGTATGGAGGATTTGTGTCTAGGTACATATTTTAGATCTAAAATATCATTTTAAGTCTAAAAGTTCATACAACAAGTCACACATTGTATGCTTGTTAGTATTTCCTTTATTTTATATTCATATTGTTATTTTCTTACTAGGATGGATGCCACCAACTAAGGAAAACCTTGTAGTTTATGTTTTCGAATAGCCCAACTAGATCCCCATCCCTTGAAACCCATCTATCAGTTTACCATCAAAACAAACAAACTTAATCCATAAAACACCAACCATTCCAACACTTGAGGTAGCCTAGATCTGACCTTTAGCAGTCAGGTTCAGACCTTAGGATCCACATCTTCTAGCGTTGTTGCCGAGGAAAAAAGTAACAAAGTTCTTTCCCTGGGAGAACGATAATGACCATATCTGATATTTGATGGTGAACAAATATTAGGCACTAAATTGATTTCCATCTTTCATCGGGTGACTCCATTGAATGCAAATCTATTAAGGAATTTTTTCTCCCAAGAAGGGATTCAGGAAATCAAATCCCGAGCATACTAAAGCCTCAAAAGTCAACCTTGACTTGAATGGTGATACAACAACTTATAATCTAGAGAGAAAATTAAGAATGTCTACCATTTCTCAGAGACACCCCTTGCCATTTAAAGGTCAGTTTACATCTAAAAAAGTTTCCTTTGGCCTCAACAAAAAGCATCCTGACATTATTATTTTTGAACACCTCCTTGTAATTAGCCCTCAAATATCTCATGTCTCAATTTCTTCCTCATCGTCTTCTCAAGCAACCACACCCACATCTCCTCAGCCTCAAATCCCAGTTTTCCCAAACATGGTTGTCAACAAGATGGAAGTCATCATTACATCCATATATGCACCTTTAGCGTTGCCTCAAAACTTAAATGCATTTCCAAAAGGTGACTACATGATATATCTTTCCAGATACAATGGTTAGGGAGATGTGACTGTTGAAGAACATTTGGTAGCATTTTACATCTTTGTAGACAATTTTAACATCAAACATGCAGATCTATGGATGAGGTTGTTTGTGAAGATCCTAGATGGAGAGGTAACGAAGTGGTTTCGTGGTCCAAATGCAACTTCTATCACAGGTATTGAGGCATTGGATGAGGCCTTTCTAAAACAATGGGGATATAGGAGAGATTACATATACTACATAACTGAGTTTGGGGCTTTAAGAAGGAATAAAGGTGAGTCTGTATCAGACTTCACTACGAGGTTCAATAAGATGTATAACAAGATCCCTGATGATATTAAGCCAATCGAAGCCTTAACCAAGATCACATTTGCAAATTCATTTGATGCTGAATTTTCTCTCTTGTTAAGGGAGAGGAGGTCCACCACTTTGTTTTCTATGCAAGAGGCAACCATTGAGGTTGAGTCTAACATCCTAGCATCAGAAAAATTGAAGAACAAATCAAATAGGGACAAAAAGAAGGAGAGGTAAGAGATTCCTTCTTCTTCTAATCCAACACGATCTGACCCAAAGCTAGATGAGGTGACTCGAACCTTGAAATCCCTTACTTCATAAATATCTAAGTTGAAATGGGAAGCCAAGCACACAAACAGACCATATCAGGATGTTGCAAATAGGAACACTAGTCAGTTTAGAAGGCCTAATAATGTCCCTCAAATCATGCAGAGGGAGAGGAGAAATGTTGAATATCATAGGGATGTTCCCCCTTTTCAAAACAATGAATTTGAGGAGATGGATGAGATAAATGACATTGGAGATGACTCTACAATATTGTTTAATGAAATTGACCTCTATCCTAGTAATATAATCCAATAGGACTATGAAATATCTCAATTGTGAAACCAGTTTGATGATGATGGAAAGGGAGAGGAGATATTTCAAAGCCAACCCCAAAATAAGTACAATTTAAGGCCTAGACTAGGGGGTCCCAAAACAAATGTGCCTAGTCAAAATAAGAAATCATATTCCCCTCCCAAGCAAGGTCCAAACAAAGATGTAGCAAATAAAGTAGATCAACCACAACCAACTAAACTTGTTGTTCCATAGGTAAAATAAGTAGATAGACAACCAACTTCTTTTAACATAGAGCATGAGAAAAGTAATATCAAGATCCATGTACCTTTAACAGAGTTACTGAAAAATGATCCTTTCAAGAACTCTTTCATGAAGGTTTTGAAGCCACCTGCTTCTGCTATCTCATCTAATGTGATCAACTTGTAGGATGAGAACCTTGCTATCATTGTTTGCCCACACATTGAAGATGGGTTTGATGCTTCCCCACCTTTATACATATCCTTGAATGTCCATGACAAAATCCTGCATAAATTCCCAATGGACTCAGGGGCCTCTCATAATGTCATGCCTAAGGTTGTTATGGAAGAGCTAGGGCTATAAATTACCAAGCCATACCAGGACCTTTACTCTTTTGATTCCAAAAAGGTTAAATGCTTGGAATTAATTAAGGATATGGTTGTTTCTCTATCTCAGTTGCCCATGAAAAGTGTGGTTATGGATATTTTTTGTAGTTGATATACCTCGCAAGTGTGGCATGATTTTATCTAGGTCATGGGCCAAGAAAGTAGGAGGATCCCTGCAGATGGATATTACATATGCGACCATCCTTGTTTCCAAAGGAGAACACATAATATTGTACAGAGAAGTCAGGTTAGATTACAATGTGAGTGATCATCAGAATCTAGGTAATCATCCAATTTATGATGTTGAGGATGAAATTGGGTCATCTATTTTTCATATTAATGATGATTCTCCAAAAATATTAGTTAACAAATGAAAATATCAGCCATAGGTCGACCAAGGAAATGAAGTCTGGAAAATATATTTTGATGGCTTATGTTCAAAGGAGGATTATGGTGCTCCCATAGTCCTCATCTACCCTTAAAAGGAGGTGGTGTCACTCTCATACAAATTATAATTTGAAAAAACCAACAACATAACAGAGTATGAGGCCTCGGTGTTGGGGTTGAGAGCTACTAAGGACATGACCATTGAAAAATTGGCAGTCTTCAGTGATTCTGAACTAGTTGTCAATTAGGTGAAGGACATTTATCAAATAAAGCAATTGAGGCTAACACAACAAAAAAATGAGGTATGGGACATAGTTGAAAATTTCTTTCTAGCTTTGAATATTTCCTTTGTCCCCGGAGATGTCAATAAAGGGGCAGAATCTTTAGCTCTAGTTGCTAGTACCTTCAGGCCTCCCATTGGTCCAAATGTCAAATATGAGGTGAAGGTTAGGCACAAAACATATATACCAGACAATGTTAAGCATTGCCATGTTTTTAGTGATGATCTGGAGCTTAAGAGATTTCTACAAACCATTGAGGAGTTTTCAAATATTTCCATTGACCAAGAGAATGAGGACAATGAACCAGAAAATCAGCAGGCACCTCCTTTTCTGAACAAGGTGGTTGGTCACAAAATAGTGGAGCTAAAAAAAAATCATATTCCAAGGGGCTTAGTATCATTGGAGAGGATTTTTGACAATAATGATGTCTCCAGGAAATCTATCATTAAAAGTCAGGAACAGGAGGTTGTAGACTGTAATATTGGGACAACTGCAAATCCCAAAATTGTCAAGATATCCATAGCACTTCCAGATGACCATAGAGACAGGTATGTTAGTTGTTAGTCCTTGTGACAACCTCCTTGATTGTTGAGGAGATCAGTGCCAAGGCATTCAATAGTTGGGTATGTGTTTTCTTGGATGGAGATGGGGAAAATGAATCTAAATAGTGAGTTAAATCAATCAGAGCAAAGGCATGGTTAACATTTGATATGTTGTGTATTTGGATCAAATGTTGAATACATAGTTGTGAACCCAACAAAGTGAGTTTCAGATTGGGAAGACAAAGTATGAAAACTTCAAGTGACAAAATGCTTGCATTCTTCCCTCATCTTGGCACTTAAAATAGAGGAAAACTTGCTAAGATGAAATTCTTTCAAACTAGCAAGTTGAACACATATGAACACAATATCCATCAGACCATAAGCCCATGCAAAAACAACGATAACCACATTGTAGTTACAGTATTTAAATGAAACTGATATGCTACCAATTTACTTCCATTCATAATATGAAAAACAACATATAAGAGAAACAAAGGTCCATTACTTGATTCAGAAACTTTGATAATAACATCAGTCAAACTTCAAGCCTGACTCGGTCATGTATATACACAGAAACCTCACATCTCAACCCTCAATATTCCAAGTCTCTCATGAGACTCTCTCCAACCCCTCATTACATTTCATTCATACAATATATATATATATATATATATATACAAGGTAGTTTTCATATCCAAAATAAATGTATCAAGAATAATTCATTATGATCAGGTCAAGAGCATCTTTGACTCCCCAAAAAAAGCAACTGGAAAAATTTTAAGGCCAAAATATAACAATTTGTTGGAGATCAAATATTTATGGGATTACTTTGACCAAAGACTTGTTAGCACTTTCTCATGAATCCCATCCTTTAGATGATGTTAACAGTTGTTGAGGAAAATAATCCTTCCCTAGAGAAGCTTCGAGAATCATCAGATCAACTGCCACCTCCAAAATCTACATAATCTGTTTTTTTCTGAATTACAGGCATTTTGGTAGCATTTCTATTTTAAAATATTGACAAACACTACCAAAATCAATGTCCCTGAAATTTTTTAAAATAAATAAACCCGACTGCAAAATTTGAACAAAATTCCATTAGGAATAGAGTGTTGAAGTCTTGATAATTTTCAAAATTGTTGAACAAGCCTGAACATGAACCATAGAGAAAAATCACATAAGTTTATTCACACATCAACAAAAATACTTTGTAAATGCTCAAGCCATTTGATTATGATGCCCCTGCAACTTCTAGCAGAATCTGTAGCAGCCAACTGTATTTGAAAATAATTCACCTGCAAACTCGGGTACTAAATTCTGGGTATAATAAACCATATGATAAACCCAGGGAAAATTATTCACAACAAAGTTAAAAGGATCATTTCCAAGCGAAAATAATTAAACATATCACACAGTAAAATGAGTTAAACAACCAGAAATGACGGGATTTCAATGATGACTCTTAAGTGCCATGACTTAAACAATTAGATAACTCTCATACATGTGGGCATCTAATAGGAGGTTTGAAAGATAACTTAGGGTTTGACTTGACACAGGTTTAAAAATTTGAAAATTGAAAAGTGCGGGCTGGGAATTAATTTTGGATATTTATTTTTATTTTTAATTTCATACATGCGTTTTGGTAGCGCAAAGGCTATTTTTAAATTGAAAACGCTACCAAAATATCACTTTCTCATAAAGGCTTAAAATGTGTCATTTATGTCCCAAAGACCCCTAACATGCCTTAACAAACTCTAAAAACCTCAAAGAGTCACCATATCAGACCCATGTGCAAACATTGGCTCCAACTGCGATATGATGTCCTCCCTATGAGGCACCAAGAACAAGTAGACTAGATGCCTCTATCATTGTTTCAGGAACCAATAATTGGTCTCTTAATTTGTTTCTACTGTTGTAATTTAACTGTTGAAAGCACTAGCATATGTACATTTGTTTCTTCATTTTAACTGCCCATTTCAGTTAAAGAGGCAATCATAAAAACAATAAACCTGAAAAAAGTCTAGTAGCCTTATCCATTGACCTATGGAGTCTTATTGCATATTTACTTCTCACCAAACTAAACTGAATAAGAAATGCTCAAAAGCAAGCTTATTCATCACACCCCTACTCTAATCATCTGAACTCTGCTTGATCAAGTGTAATCAGATTTCTAGTGAATCCATGCAAGCAAATAAAAAATTAGTTGGACTCTTGATCTGAGTTGCATGCAACTGAATAAGAAAATGCAGAAAGAATATGACATTTGTAGCAGAAATTTAATGGGCATCTTGTACTTACTCTTGCAACTTGTTTGTATGCCCAAAATTGCAACATAAGAGACTTCTTGAAGAATCCAATCCATCAACAAAACCATTGGATCATGAAACTCCTAACATAACTTCAACTGATCTGAAAAACAATGTTGTTGTTGCATAAAATCTGCTCCATTAATAAAGCTAATATCTTCATTCTTGAAACCTGGAAATGACAAAGAAAAAAGATGCAAATTTCCATTGTCTTTAATGGAGTTTCCGTCGGATTATGCACATCTTTTGATTTCATTATTGCATCTTTTCCTATGATGAGAGTGTGTTCTTCCCTTTCTTCATTTGTGCCTTCATGAAAATCTAGAACAACAATCTCATAATAACAACCACTAAAAGAAACATCTGAGACAATGTCAAATGCATCCTCCACCTTGCTATGAAAACAATGACCTCCTTGTTCCCTCAACAATAGATCTTGATCAATATATACTTCATGACAATCAGGAAGAACAAAGTTTCTTTGATCTTGTAATGAAAACTGTTGTTCAAAGCTTGAGAACATATAATCTTAAAGGTCATAATCAAAACAATTTGGTTGTTTTGTAGTATGGACAACAAGACGCTTCAGAGCAACAACAGTCTTCTCAACAAAATAATCATAATCCAATTTCATAACATGAGTTAAAAAATTTCCACTATAATCAAATGGAGGTATACAATCATCATGTGCAAAACTATCAAGCTCATTATGAACACAAGTATAATCCATGTCCCTATCAATAGAAAAAAATTGATTGGCTAGTTATGAAATATGGAGAAGAAATGAAATATGTAGATGTTATATCAATATTTTGGAAAGAATGAAAACTCAGATATGATCCTTGTTGTTCATACTCTTCCTCCTTCTCATCTACATCCAAGTCTTATTTATGTTCACAATTATCTTTCTGCTCATTTGGGTACAAATGTTCATCACAAACCTGATCTCGAAGTCTGTCACGGGCCCGAAAAGTTTCCTCAATTTCTCTAGAATAAACAAATAATTGTTCTAGTGATGAGGGTCTCCTTTCTCTAAGATAAAAAAATAAGATCAGGATGTTGAACTTTTATATAATACAACATGGCAACAGTTTTAGAAGGTCGGATATCCATAGGCATTTGGTAATAAAAAAATATGAAATGTCTTGTTGAATATGGTAACATCTTCATCCTCCATTTTTAAAGCATTTAATTCAATCAAGTATTGATCAAAAGATTTATTTTCACCCCAATATCTCAAAAATGTATAATGAAAATCAACCCATGAACCAATAGAACAAGCTTCCAAATTTCTGAATTATAATGTAGCATCTCCAAATAAGGATTTGCAAAATAACCTCATAACTACATCCTCATGCATAATTTCAAAATTATCAATGAAATTATCGAAAACTTCCAGGTGCTTCTCAGCTGCAACATGGTTTCCTCCATTGAACATAGGAAGGTAATATAAAAAATTATGAGGGTAATCATGGAGGATAAGGGGCAACTTCAAAGGTCTAAAAAATTATCTTCTTATTCTGGATTGAATGACAGTAAGTTGAATACCCAATTCAACAGGGATGGAAAAAGATAAATCAACTTTGTTTGCTATAGGCTGGCATGATTTTTTATGTTCGGGACAGATTGGTATATGTACATCATTTTTATCATAAGGTCCAGTTGGAGGAATTATATCAATATGTATAACATGAGAAGATGATATATCTTCTTCCACTCTGGGATAAACAAATAAAGGCTTATGGTCATGGGAGTAAACAAAGCATAGGATAATCCTTTTCACACGTAAGGGGAAATACAATAAAGAGATAATGAAAAATAATATAAGTTCCTGAAAGAAACTTATGACCTAATACATGGTTTTTCCCTTCAATATTTTCATCTTTTATCAGTTGGATTCTTCCTCCAATAGAGTCATCAATCGTGGAGTTGCCAGGTGAAATATTGCAATCAAAATCATATGACTATTTTTTGTTCACCATCAAACAATATATCTCTTTGTTTTCATTATTCCCAGGAAAGATATATTTGTTGCTTCATCCTCAACAACGACGCCAGAAAATGTTAGTCCTTGAGACAATCTCCTTGATTATTGAGGAGATCAGTGCCAAGGCATTCAATAGTTGGGTATGTGTTTGCTTGGATGGAGATGGGGAAAAAGAATCTAAGCAATGAGTTAAATCAATCAGAGCAAAGGCGGGGCTAACATTTGATATGTTGTGTATTTGGATCAAATGTTGAATACATAGTTGTGAACCCAACAAAGTAATTTTCAGATTGGGAAGACAGAGTATGAAAACTTCAAGTGACAAAATGATTGCATTCTTCCCTCATCTTGGCACTTGAAACAAAAGAAAATTTGTTAAGATGAAATTATTTCAAACTAGCAAGTT
This sequence comes from Picea engelmannii, assembly GCA_009831015.1. Lineage (NCBI taxonomy): Eukaryota > Viridiplantae > Streptophyta > Pinopsida > Pinales > Pinaceae > Picea > Picea engelmannii. The sequence continues at coordinate 985,027 of ML776716.1, read as the reverse complement.
GAACACATATGAACACAATATCCATCATACCATAATCCCACGAAGAAACAATGATAACCACACAGTAGTTACAGTCTTTAAATGAAACCAATATGCTACCAATTTACTTGCATTAATAAGATGAAAAACAACATATAAGAGAAACAAAGGTCCATTACTTCCTTCAGAAACTCTGATAATAACAATAGTCAAACTTCAGGCCTAACTCAGTCCTATACATACACATAAACCTCATAACTCGAACCCCAAGCTTCCAAGTCTCCCACGAGACTCTCTCCAACCCCTCATTACATTTCATTCATACAATATATAGATTTACAAGATAGTTTTCAGATCCAAAATAAATGGATCAAGAATAATTCATTATGATCAGGTCGAGAGCATCTTTGACTCCCCAAAAGAAAGGAAACTGGAAAGATTTTAAGGCAAAAATATAGCAATTTGTTGGAGATCCAAGATTTATGGGATTACTTTGATCAAAGCTTTGTTGGCACTTTCTCATGAATCTCATCCTTTAGATGATGTTAACATGTGTTAAGGAAAATAATCCTACCCTAGAGAAGCTTCGAGAATCACTAGATCAACTGCCACCTCCGAAATATGCATAATTTGTTTTTGTTTTTTTAATTACAGGCATTTTGGTAGCGTTTTTATTTTAAAATATTGACAAACACTACCAAAATAATTGTTCAAGTGACAAGGCCTTGCCAAAATGTTGTCTAATTCAAATTGCAAAGCATTGGAATTGCACCATACCTTCTGAACCAATCAAATGCTCCACTGATGCAGATTGGGAAGAACACCATGCAGGTACTTGATGAGTATTCTCTTTCACCCTGGTATAGAGATATCATTTATTTTTTACAGCACCTAGAGTGTCCACCAGAGTTGGAAAAATCCAAAACTAGGTCTCTTAAATTGAAGGTTGTGAAATACTACATTTAAAACCATAATTTATATTGGAAAGACCATGTTGGTATTTTGTTGAAGTGTTTGGATGAAGATTAGTCAAAACAATTTATAACAGATATGCATAGAGGAGTTTTTGGAGGGCACCAGCATTGGAAATCTATAACCCTCAAAGCTCTAAGGTGTCTGGATACTACTGTCCCACCATGTTTGTTAATGTGTTTGTCATGGTCAGAACTTGTGAAGAATGTCAAAAATTTGTTGGAAAGTAGAAATTGATCTCACTACCTGTGAAACCCATTACTGCTAGTAACCCATTTCAACAATGGGGCTTAGATTTCATAGGTGAGATAAACCCACCCTCCAGTGGACATCACAGGTGGATTCTTACTACCATATACTACTTCACAAAGTGGATTGAAGCCATTCCTACCAGGAATGTTATTGATAAGGTGATCATGAACTTCTTGGAGACAAATATCTTTTCCATGTTTGGATGACTGAGGAAACTAGTAATAGACAATGCTCAGGCATTCAAATCCAAGGCCATGATTGATTTCTGTGGGAATTACAACATTATCTTGACACACTCTACACCATATTACCCACAGGGGAATGGGTTGGCAGAGATACCAAATAAAACCCTCATCGAGATCATCAAGAAACTATTGGCTGAAAATCAAAAATCATGGGATTCCAAGCTGAAGTATGCCTTGTGGGATGATAGGATCAACACCAATAAGTCACTGGGTACCTCTCCATTTAAGCTAGTCTATGGGGTGGATGTTGTTTTTCCAACCTAGCTTGGTCTACCAGTATTGAAATTTTTGCAAGAGGAAATGGAGGAGCCTAATGGCATCCATAGGAGAATTTTTCAAATTATTGAAATTCAGCAAAGGAGGGAAGCATTAAATGAGAAGACTGAGGCATGTCAGAGTAAGGTCAAGGCAACCTTTGACATGAAAACCAAAAAAATATACTTTTCAAGCAGGTGACTTGGTTCTGAGGTGGGATGCCAGGAGGGAGGACAAACCCAAGCATGGTAAGTTCGATAACCTTTGGTTTGTTCCTTTCAAAATGGCCAAGGTTTTAGATAAAAATACCTTTATATTGCAAAATCTGGATGACACTGAGATCTTTGGAATCCCGGTCAATGGGTGCTTCCTGAAGCATTACTTTTCTTGACGAACCAGAGGTGGTTCATTCTGTACATAGCTATTTTGATTTCCAAATTTATTTGGTAGTTAATTTTGAATAAAAGACTCCATATCCCAATAAAGGCACTGGGATATAGTTGCAGATTTGATTTTCAGTTGAAATAAGACATGTAATATGGTTGGTAAAGGGAGTAAAGTGACTGGTGGCAGGGTGGCAGAAATGAAAGAACTAAGGCACACAGTCTATTTTTATTAGCACCTCATAGGGAGTTGGTACCCCCAATTGGAGCCGATGTTAAATCCTAGGTCTGCACCTCTTCTTTCTATTCCTCCAATCAACTCATCCATCTATCAACCTAGCTTCTACTTAGCTTTTCTTCATGATGTGTTGAGTCATTTCAATTTTCTTTTGTTATCCTTTATTTGTTTTTTATTAGTTCCTTTCTCTTTATAAGGTCAATTCAAGTCATGAGTTGAATTAAATAAGTCAAATCACCATGGTTATGTTACTATTGGGTTGAAAAAAGGATAACTTAGGCCTATTGATGAAAAAAGGTACAGATTGCAAGAATTCCCCCATTCTTGCAAACAACAAAAAAGCGTTGTTTTATGAGTTTTAACATTCTAAAAAATATTTAAAAGTTTAAATGAAAGCGCGTTGGTGCCCAACATGTGATCACATCTACCAGTGCACTCGAGATCATGCATATGTTTACCTTGTTCAACTATCATTACAAATCTCATGCTCAGATCATGCATGTTTGTTCCTCGAGCTATTATTATTGCAGGGTTGTATGTAGTTATCATTACATGTGGTAAGTTAACCCGAAATAACTCATACCTGCAACCACTATTCTCAGTAGAAGCAGCTAGAGCACAATGGTGTCACCCCGAGAAAACTGGCAATTGAACATAACAAAGTCAATAAGGATCGAACTGTTCGACGCTATACCAGAAATAAGAGATATATTAATCAGAGGAGAATGGTTTGACTTCATATGTGTCTTCAATGGACATCAGACAAAAGTGGCCCTAATATTCGCGTAGAACTTTGATGGGTTTCAGACTCAACTCAAGGACATAACCATTCACATTACAAAGTACTTCATCACCGGGGCATGCACTCTCTCGATTAGTGGTGAGAAATGGTTTAAAAAGGGAATATTGCCAACTAAAGTCTGCAATAAATTTCTGGTGGAAAAACATCAAAACCCTGTTTGGAGCCAGGGCATCCCAATCCTTTGGATTAAAGAAGAGTGGAGAGGCATTTTGTCTGTAATTCAAAGATATATTACGGGAGAAGGTAGATTCTCAATCATTCACTATTATTACATTAGATTCCTCATGCACTTAAATGGTGACAATGAATTAAACATCCCCTTCTATTTGCTTAAGAGCCTAACTAAAATGTCTAAGAGAATCCAGAATTACCTGGAATCTACTCATAGAAGCGTATATCACTAGGGGTTCATTAAAATATTGGTTCTCTTTGCTTTGAACGAATTGGAAATGCCCTGGACGGATTTTTTGGTGTCTTTGGGGTTACAGGAAGAACAAAAGGTTAATCAACAACCAAAAGAACTTAAGGACGAGGTTATCCATGTAGCTAGGGTTGCTCTTGAACATGGGAGTTTATCTAAATCTACCCACCAAGCCAAGGAGAAGACCTCACCTAAAGAATGGAGGACCACATCAAGGAAAACAAGATCAATTACTCCACCAAGGGAGGAAACTCCTCGAAGACAATTGAGGTCCTCCACACAAAAGCATAGGGGAAGGGAAAGTGGCAAGGTATATGTCAGAAACTATATTAGACAAGAAAAAGAACAGGCCAACCCAACATGCTAATTGTCTCTAAACATGTTGAGGATAAAACTATTCCCACTAATTTTCAAGTAGACATAACTCCCAAGATAAAAACAAGCAGACATAGGAGGATTGAACAAGACAGTCATGATATTGTTGCAACATAATTTGTGTCATTTTAAGATTCCCTTGTGGCCAAATAGAGCAAAAAGAGGAAGAGGATCCAGATCCCTGAAATTCCCAACAAACCCAATAGAAAAACCAGGCTCACAAATCAGTTGAGGTTGAATTAGAAGGCATTGTTTGATCCATCCTTAAAACACAAAAAGACCATAGTGATTAAGGATCATGATATTGAAGAAGACCTATCTAAATTTGCCAATATGGAGGATATGGCTGTACATACATTGAAAGGAATGACAGAGGACAAGACTAGCTAGAAATACAGTGAAGGAGAAACCTCAGGTGTCAAATATGTTGTTGTGAACAAGGAATACACTATTGAGAGACCTCAGGTGTCAAATATGTTGTTGTGAACAAGGAATACATAGCAAGTCCCTGAGAATATTTTGCAAGATATCAAACCAGAGATAAAAGGAAAAATGTTAATGGTGCAGGAACCTGTAAGAGACACCACTGATAAAATACCTGAGAAAAGGTCTAGATATGAAATGAGACCAAGGAAAGCTAAGATTTTCATCGACCTCAATAAACATGTTGTTGAGGAAGAGCATGGACTAAAATTTGGCAGCAAAGTAAAGGTAAAAGTCAAGCCAAAAATTGAAGCTAATAAGGACATAGATGACAACAATCACCAGGTACAAGCTCTCAAGCAACAAAGTGATGACATGAGACAAAAAATCCAAAATCTACAACAACAAAACCAGGGTCTTGAGATGCAACACACAAAGCTACAGAAAAAATATCAGAAGCTGCAAAAGAAACACCAAAAAACCTGCATGTTTTTTAAAGAGATTATCTAAATGTCTATTGTTGTCAAAAGGTAAAGTAATTCGAGACCTGTGCCAGTTTAGTCTACCACTTTTCAGGATTTGCTTCCAAATTATTGGCGTGCATGAGAATCAATGGGGAATTCAACTTCCAGTTACAACTTATGAAGAAACTTGTTATGCATCTTTTTCTCTTCAGTCATCAACATTAGTTCCAGTTGCACTGATAGATCTTTTTTAGTTTGGTTAGAGGTATTGCTGCCACTTGTAATAAATTGTTATTTTTTATAAGAGCAATGTTTTTTTTAAGGTTAAATTGATGGGGGAGTTATCCCTATGAACTAACACTTGAACTCAACTCCACTCAGTTAAAAGAAATGTTTACAAGTTGTAATTAGGAAGTAACAATGAAGTTGTATCTGCAGGATCTAGTTGTAATGTAAAGTTGAACTTCAGGACTTAGACCCTAGCTACATAATCGAACCCTCTTTGGATGAGAATAAATAGAGGAATATATGAATTTAAAGGGGTTCAGGTTTTTGGGGGATCAACCATCAAGATTTTGTTTTTGCTTTGAAGGATCAAACTATAAAGTTTTCCACCTAGTGAATAAATTTTTGGGTGACAGACTGTGTTTTCTCAACTCTCATTCGTCTTATTATCTTATCTGGATGCAAATTGAAATTTATGCAAAGATTTATTTTGTTTTCCTTTCAGCTATTGTCTCAATGAACTGTTGGTTGTCATGCAACATGATTTCAGTTATTGTTTCAGTGAATATTTTATTGTCGTACAACTTGTATGGAGGATTTGTGTCTACGTACACCTTTTGGATCTAAAATATCATTTTAAGTCTAAAAGTTCATACAACAAGTCACACATTATATGCTTGTTAGTATTTCCTTTATTTTAGCTTCATTTTGTTATTTACTTACCAGGATACATGCCACCAACTAAGGAAAACATTGTAGTTGATGTTTTTGAACAGAACAACTAGATCCATGTCCTTGGAAACCCATCTATCAACTGACCATCAAAACAAGCAAACTTAATTCATAAAAAACTAGTCATTCCAACATTTGAGGTGGCCTAGCTCCGCCCTTTAGTAGTCAGGTGTAGACCGTAGGACCAACATCTTCTCATATTGTTGTCAAGGAATGGAGTAACGAAGTATCTTTCCCTGGGAGAACGACAATGATCAGATCTGATCTTTGATGGTGAACAAAGATTAGGAACTAAACTGACTGTCATCTTTCACCTGGAAACTCCATTGAATGCAAATCTAGTAAGGAATTTTGGATCCCAAAAAGGGATTAAGGAAATCAAATCCTAAGCATACTAAAGCCTCAAAAGTAAACCTTGACCTGAATGGCGATACACCAACTTCTGATCCATAGAGACAATTAAGGAAGTCTACCATTGTTGAGAGACACCCCTTTCCATTTAAAGGCCAATCTACATCTAACAAAGTTTCCCTTGGCCTCAACAAAAATCATCCTGACATTATTATTTTTGAAAACCCCCATGTAATTAGCCCTCAAATATCTCTTGTATCAATTTCTACCTCATCATCTTCTCAAGAAACCACACCCACATCGCCTCCTCATCCTCAAAGCCCAGTTGTCCCAAACATGGTTGTCAACAGGATGGAAGCCATCATTACAAACAGATATGCACCTTTAGTGCTTCCTCAAAACATAAATTAATTTCCAACAGGTGACTACATGAAATATATTCCCAGATACAATGGTGAGGGAGATGTGACTACTAAAGAACATTTGGTATAATTTTACAGCTTTGCAGACAATTTCAACATTGAACATGCAGATGTATGGATGAGGTTGTTTGTGTAGAGCCTGGATGGAGAGCCTATTAAGCCAGTCGAAGCCTCAGCCAAGATCACAATTTCAAATGCATTTGATGTTGAATTTTTTCTCTTGTTAAGGGAGAGGAGGTCCACCACTTTGTTGTCATCATAAAAATTGAAGAACAAACCAGATAGGGACAAAAGAAGCAGAGGGAAGAGCTTCCTTTTTCTTCTAACCCAATCGGATTTGACCCGGAGCTAAATGAGGTGACCTGAATCTTGAAAGCCCTGAATTCAAAAATCGCTAAGCTGAAATGGGAAGCCAAAAAACCAAACAGACCATATCAGGATGCTGCAAAAAGGAACACTAATGAGTTACATATACATATACATGTACATATCACTCATTCTTATGCACATTTCAAGGTAATCCTCGTGCACACCCTTCCCTTGATGCGTAATCCACGCACACTTACTAAGGTGTGCACAACATTATGGAATGTGTGTGCTCTTTCTTAGGAAAACAATCCTCGCGCACTACTCAGGTGCACATAAAACTGAACTAAAACTTGGTGCCAATGACTCACCAACCTATATGTACATTTACATTTTAATTTACAATTAGGGTTCATATTAGGGGTATTATAGACATTGTGGTAGCATGTGTTTTTACATCACTTGGAGACGTGATTGCAACCCTCTCAGCCTTGGACATGGCCTTTGGAGGCCCTTGACATCACCTTCTAGCCCTTGACGTCATCTTCTTGGCTAATTTTTTTATGGATGGATGGGTATCGAAGATGATTGGCATGGCTTTGGGCATGGCTATGGATTTTTGTTCTTCAGCTCTATGGCATTGGAATAATGTTGGTGGCACCCATCATTGGGGTTCTCTCAGACCAATATGGAAGAAAATCATTGCTTAAGATTCCCATGACTGTCACAATTATTCTTATAGATGTCTTGTCTTACAGGAAGGAAAAGGCATACATATATGTATATATTGTGTTGAGAACAATTACTTCAACAATCCATGATGTTGGAATATTCATCAATACTGATAGGGGTGGGTTAATCAGTATTGAGCACTTTTTATCATTTATTAATCATAACACATGGAAACTAACTTTATCAGTAGTATATCATTTATGATTTCATTCAATATATCATGAGCAATACCAATCAATCAATGCATAAAAAATAACCACATACAGAGTACACCAGAATTTATGTGGAAATCCAAATGGGAGAAAACCACAAAATTATTTCTTACACATCAAAGATTAGATTCATAGGAAGCACCAAATTCCAATTTCTCCAACACTAATTGGAAGGAGGATCCAACCCCCTATTTACAGGCTCCAACCTAAAGGAAGCTACAACTGGAAGGAGGCTCCAACCCCCTAGTTTACAGGCTCCAACCTAAAGGAAGCTACAAATCCCTGTGTTATCCAGCTCCAACTGGAAGGAGGCTACAACCCCTTTATTTACAGGATCCAACCTAAAGGAAGCTCCAAATCCCTATGTTCTCTGGCTCCAACCGGAAGGAGGCTACAACTCCCTTTCCTTACCCCTTCCTTTCGCCCTGAAATATAAATGTAGACTCAACATGTCACTGATAGTGTCACTATCACTGTCAATGTCATTGATATACCATCATCAACCTGTCACTTCCACTGATCACCATCAACGAGACCATATCCACTCACATATATCATGTGCCAAGATCACCAAGAGCATCTCTTACCATATACCAAGGCATGTCTCAAACATGTGCCATAACATCATCAAGATATGTATCTCAATCATGTGCCAAATATATATGCCAGTATATCCAAGATATGTACCAACAATATGCCTCAATATACATCCCTCAAATCATGTACCAAACATATACCATACATCCAATATGTGCCTCAAAGCATATGCCCAAATTTCCAAAACATGCCTAAGAAATGTATCATAAAATGAAGACATAACCTTCAATGTTCAGATAAAAACATACCTAAGATTTTGTAACAGACCTGGTGCATCAAATCACATACACGCATACCTTCTTCATCTTCAACAACAAGAGAATAACATCTTCATCAAACTTTACCTCAGTCTCACGAGACTAGTTTTTGGATTAGTCACAACCCTTAACTTTCAACAAGAATAACTTTGTTCTTGTAATGATAAAGGTCTAAAACTTGTACCCAATATTCTTCAATATATTCTTTCAAATTTCTCCAAGGTTCATTGCTTGATTCGTCACTAAAAAGGAGTTATAAGGAAAATGGAAGACCTTGTTGAATTTTGGCCTATTATGGAGAGCGAACTTTCATAGCATTACATGCATAGAATGTTTAATATCTGGTTCTAAAAATTGCACACAACATACTATGGACTGTACTCTTTCCAATGCAATTGGTCTCACCGAATTTGGACCCTATATGAAGAAGTTATGACTGTTTTTCTCAGAACACTTGTTTGGGACTAGTTTCAGGACTAGTAAAAAAACATATCTTCCACAAAGTGTATCTCCAAACATACAACGACCCAGAAGCTGACATTTTTACCACATGTACCTTGATATGCCTTATCAACAAAATCCAAGTTTTGATATCTTATTCATTATAAAAACAAAGTTATAGTGAATATGGTAAGATGGCCTTTAAATAACATACCTTAGAACACATCATCACAAGACTTCATCCAACCTTGGAATTTATCCCTTCTTAACTTCATCTTCCCTCTGAAATTCGCCTCATATCTCCTTGGTTACCTCATATAGAAATCACTTGAGTTCATGTAACAAATCAAATCCTAGTTGTCTTATTTATACTAGATCTCAAACCCTCTTTTTAGGGCCGACTTGACCCAAATAAAATTCAATTTTAATTTTAATGATTATTCCATTGGGGCCGACTTTACCAGCAATATCCTAAATATTTATTTTAATATTCACTGCAATGGGGCCAACTTGTAACTTCTTGTTTGCAACAAATTTTCTTCTTTTAATTAATTTGGGGCCGAATTGTTACTTCTTGTGACAATTGTTTAGGGCTTCTTAACCATACTCTGGTGCCTCCATCTTCAAGAGGGAATAACTTCTCAATCATGAGGAACCATGTGGTGCACCACCTACCATTTGAAATGAAATGATGAGGACAATCCATTTATGAGTGTGTTACATGCATTTACACTATCCTTCATGTTATTTTTCCTCAAACAACTTCGAGCTTCATGACCACACGTCTAGGACTTCTTAACCACTTAGCCATATTTCGAGGGCTTATTTTAGAATTCTTCAAAGCGTCTTGCCATGCATGCCATGCTTAAATCTATGCCATAAGGGGACCACTTTGGATACTTCTCCAAATACACCCATCACTTCTAAATGATTTCAACCTTGCTTCAAGGATTCTTCTAGGATTGACCGGGGTTGACATCATTGACAACCAACTATCCAACACATGACATTCATTTTATTTCCCCATATTATACAATAACATTCTAGAATGATCTCGCAAGACAAAAGACTGTGTATTATGCCAGTACCAATGCGATGGGATTAGAGCAATAGCAAACAAAAGAGTTCAATGGTCACATGCGTTCACTGTATGTAGATCAGGCGGTATTTGAGTATCAATTACATTGATGATGATAAGTGGATCAAATAAATAGCATTATTTTTCTATAATGTGAGGAGATATCATCTAAATTAGAAAGCGAAGAGTGTCCAGAGTCTCACTCATCATTACCCAAACTCCATTTTGAGATATTTTTCATCTATTTTAAATATAAATGCATTTCGATACTCCAACGTATTTGTGTGTACCATATGGAATACACCACTGGCTAATGAGTGGGAAAAGGAGAAGTGAAGCCATTTTTTAGATGTGTCAACGAGCTTTGTCTCGTATGACACATAAATGTTCCTCTCAGATGACAACCATTGATGCTTGATCAATTTCTATAACTAGAGGAGGTCATGGTTGTATATATGGATATTGAACTTAAGAATGTGGGAGTAAAGAGAGTTTATAAAGCAATGTTGCCACCTGGAGTAGGCAGAAATGATATTGGCAACCACTTGGTGCAAATTGGCTTGGATAGAGTCATGAGTTTTCTTGTTCATATGAAACCAAATGCAGGTCTAAAGCTTTACTAAAACAAGTTTTGGGAATGAAGATCATGAAGTTATGTAGTATGACACTCATCTTGTTTTGGGAATGAAGATCATGAAGTTATGTAGTATGACACTCATCCTGAGAGGAGAAAAATATATAAATAAAACAAATAACAATGTATATGCAAACCCTCCACAATGGCTCTATAGAACAAACGGGAATTGACATGTGTATAAGGAAATTGAGTAACAAATTTAATTAAACGGAAATAACTAGGCGGTTCTAACCCATATGTGCTTCATTATGTTGAAATTAAACGACCCCTAACTACTAAAACTATCCATTTAATGATATATAAGAAGCAATGAACAACGAGCCCAAGGGAGGAGAAATTTACAAGAAGCGTGTTGAGAGGTTTGTGAGGTTTATCTTTCTTTCATCATTCATTCTCCATTAATTTTTTGCTCAAGGAATTGATGATCTGTTGATAGCAGGGGCGTCTTGCAAAGTGGCAGAAGGAATGAAGCAAGGCTGAGTTTTAATGGTGTCCATGAGGTAACTAGTTTATTTGCTAAGTTTGTTGTATTAAAAGTTTGAGTTATACCAACACTAATTGGTTCTCTTATAACAACCTTGTGCTTCACCATAATTGTTCCATTCAATGTCCGACTTAATTTTCCTTCATCTCTTTCTATGCTTTGTTATTCTATGTATGATGTTAAATTCCATCTAGAATAGTTAGTGACAATGTTGATCCAAGTCCTCACAAGGGCTTGAAAGCATCAAAAAAATCTAAAAAAGCCTACGAGGATACATATTTTCATAAAGATCAAACTTTTGACTCTGGAATTATTTCTTTTTCTTATGTTACAATATTCAAAAACTACAAAATTCTAAAAAACACTTTTTAATATATTTATTTTTTATAAATAATTTCAATGCACTTCTTTTATTTATTTTATTAGTTTAACCTTTTGTTTACTAATTATAATTTTAAAAAGAAAACAAGAAAAAAAACATTTTATCTTTACTTTCTTTTTATGTTGTTTAACTTTTTATTTATTAACTTGCAATATTAAGAAAGAAAATACTATAAAATTCATTTCAATATGTTTATTAATTTAGAGTAATTCTTATAAGCACCAACTAAATCGTTTTGTTCATTTACTTTAGTCAGATCTTTCATGCCATCCTCAATCTATTCCCCTATCGATTCATTTATGGGATCTCTGGCACCCCAGTCCCATGCACCCTTTTGTCCTAGCCATGCATTCTTTAATGGTTGTTGTACCGGCGGAAAGAAGTTCAATTCAAGCGGATATTCAATGCACCTATCACCTCAATATGCCATCCTGGTTGTTCCTCCTCCAACCCCTTGCATTCAGAATCAAATTCCCCTCTTTCAAGGGTTGTTAGAGCAGAGTCAATCAGCATATGGGCCGGCCTAACATGGATACCTTGAAAGCAGCCTTCCCTCTCAGACAGAATTGACTGGTGGTGAGCATCCATCCCTTATTTCCTTTGCTTAACATTCCGGATTTTGTGACCAGGAATTCAAAGGTCTGGGTTCAACTCCCAGCTAGCCTAACCGCCCATGTACAGGGGCAGGTGTTTTCATTTCCGAGATGCCTTGAGAGATAGGATCCGAACCTATAGGTTTTCGGGATTGGAGTGGAGCCGGCATGCCATTGAACCCCTCGCTTTCGTCTGACCTGAAAGAGCAAGGCCAAGTTCTAACTCGTAGTAAATAAGTAGATATTTGTGCCCGTGAGTGTTTGGAAGCAGGCAACATCCAATTGAAAAAGGAGAAGAATCGCGTATATAGAGGGTGGGAGGGGGGGGGAATTAATAGAGGAATTATATTAGATTAATTGACTTTAGCATTTGTATTATTATGTTTATTAGTTTAGAGTAATTCTTGTAAGTATCAACTAAATCTTTTTGTTCATTTACTTTATTAGATTATTTGACTTTAGCATTTGTATTATTAATTTCAGACTAACTTTGTTTAATTTACATTTCATTCACAAATATAAAACATAAAAATTACAAAATTGCAAAACATATAAAGATTTAATAATTGCAAAATCATAAATAAGGATTTCATGCTTAGATTCTTAACTTTAGGGTTTAATGTGCTTTCCTTATTTTTTGGGTTTTAAACTCAGGGTAACATTCTCGCCTCTTTCCGCTTAGCCTCATGGGAGGTTGATACGTTGGTATTGAAACTATTTAGTTTCGGCATCAACATATTTTGATGACCATATTGGGGAGGACCATTCAATGGTTCTCTCTTCTATTTTAATTCTATCAATCTAATTCCTATATTTACACCTAATGATATTATTCTAGGTGTCTAGCTCTGTCCATACTTCTATGTATCAACTAATTGGAAGCATGTATAGTGGTTGTAACCCTATGGTCTCGACTACTAATCATGGGAAATTCATACGCAAGTATGGAATATTCCAATTAGAGGAATACCTGAACAATTACCTGTGGCTTATAACTACCCCTTTGAAGCTCGCTTACCCAAATACTTATTTTCCTTACAAGTTCAAGAAACATTTACATTTATTTATAGGTGATGGAATTGTTGCAGTGGAAGAGCATCTTCATGCATTTTTGAATACTTGTCTCATCCTCGAAGTTAATGAAAATGATAGTTGCATGCTCTTGTTTAAAAAGTCACTTCAGGGTAATGTTGCTTCCTTGTTTGCCAACTTACCTGATGAATGCATCTCCACGTGGTCTGAAATTTCTTATTGGTTTACCTCTAACTTTGGAAATTTGGATAATCCTTATGAGAATCCTAAGATATTTAATCAATTATGCATGGAGGAGAGTGAAAGTATTCATGCTTTTAGCCTTAGCTTTATCAAGTTGTATAATTGCATTCCTATGTTCATTCGCCCTACCAACTTGGATGCCCTCTTGCATTATTATAATTGTTTACCTCCTCTTTACAATTAGCGGTTGGAGGATAAGAACATTCAAGACATAGAGCTAGCCTTAATCACTTGCCTTGACTTCAAAGAGCAATCTCCTAGAGCATGTTTCTTCTTTGGTGTTTGTGATTCACACAAAGATTTGACATCCTTAATGCTCGTTATCCAAGATTTACAATATCACATGCTCTCCCTTGAACATCGATTCTCGAAACATGCCCATCTTGAGACATCCTTGGAGCCCTCTTGCATAAGGCCTAATTATGATACCTTTATCACCTGTGATCAATAGTTTTGATGTGAAGAAGATCATGATCATATCTTGATGCTCAATGATGAACCTGTCTCTCACATTCCAAATCCCACCATCCTCAAAAATAATAAACAAACCCAACCTCAATATCATGGTTTACCCCAAGTCTATCATTCATGTTCATACAATGATGAAATTGACTATGCAAAGAAGAAAGTTGATTTTGACCTGTTTAATCCTCTCTATGACACAATTTTATATGATGATGTTACTAATGAATGGCCAAATCAAGTTGATGATGAACCTTTAGATCCTATTGATGCATGTGATGAATCTTCCTTTGAAGATCCTCATCAAGATATTGAATTGCATAATGTTATTTCAAATCCATTGTTTCGATTAAAATTAGAACTCAAGGAGCTCAATATTGGTATGCATACCCCTCTTATGTGCTTTGATAATGATGATGAATTCAAAGATCTTCCTATGTTTTTAAATCCCTTATATTCCTCCTTGGTGAGATTTCCTTGTGCAATTCCTTTCAAGTCATGAAACCTATATATAAAGTTAATAATGCGTTCTTCTATTCCAAGTGTCATCCCATTTGAGTCCTAGTTTGATGCTTTCCCCTTCCCTTGTACATAAATAAAAGTAAATTAAATTAAATTAAATTAACAAAGGGCTATATTAGGTTTGTGGATTGCTTCTGTTTAATTTAGTTTAATTTCTCATTTTTCTTTGAACCATATGTTTTATTTTCTTTTCATTTATCATTTTTTTATGGTCGGAATTGATTGAGCAATGATCAATGATTTAGAAAGGTCTTTGTATATTATGTTAAATTGATCGACCAATTATTTTGGTGGACAAAAGGCTTATAGGTGAATCATGTTACCTTGTTTGTGTGTCGTAATTCCTTGCTTTATCTATCATATGCTTACTAAACAAGACATCCTTGCTTAAAGCGATCATTCAATCCTTCCTAGGCTTCTTTTCTTTCACTTTCTCCATCCCTTCCATCTTGAGATAGATCTTGCATACGCATCATGGATGCTCAGTGTTCCCTTGGGTTTTCCCTCAACACACATCCATGAAAATTCATCTAGTTTACAAATCCTTTTGATATCTACCATCAACTATTTTGATCCTTAATCCCCAAACATTTCAGAACATTGTTCTACGAAACTAGAGTTTGCACACCACTGTAAGAGAAGCACATATGTTGGTTGGCATATGTTGATCACCATTTCGATCAACAGTTCTTAGCTAGCAAAGCATTGCCAAACTTCCCTTCATTCTATATTGTTTGCGCAAAGTTTTTGTGCACTCTCATTGAACTACTACTACACATTTTAAAGTTTGATAATTTAGTCAGGCCCTAGATTACCTAATGATGTCTTCGGATTTATTTATTTTTGCCATTAAAAATATTTTATAAATAATGACAAGTATTGGCTAACGCCTAAATAATGATGTCTTCAAAATTCAATGATTACAAGGTCAACATGGTTTGTCTTAAAAAAAACTTTGAGAAAAAGAGGTGATTCCTATCATGTTGGTGGATGTGTAAGGGACCTTCTTTTGAAGAAAACACCTAGAGACTTTGATGTTATCACGAGTGCTAATCCTCCACAGATTAAGAAACATTTTTCAAAATGTTACATAATTGGGAAACAATTTCCTATTTTCCATGGTTTGACTTTTGACACAAATATTATATTATGGCCAGTACCAATGTGACGGGCCTACAGAAATAACAAACAAAAGAGTTGTGGTCACATGAGTTCACTGATGGTACGTAGATCGAATGATATTTGAGTATCAGTTACATTGACTTTGATAAGTGGATCAAATAGATGGCATCATTTTTCTGTAATTAAACGGCCCCTAACTACTCAAATCGTCCATCTAATGATTTATAAGAAGCATCGAACAACGAGCCCAAGGGAGGAGAAATTTACAAGAGGTATGTTGAGATATTTGTGAGGTTTATATTTTTTTCATCATTCATGCTCCATTCATTTTCTGCTCGGGGATTTGATGAGGAGGGGCATCTTGCAAAGTGGTAGATGGAACGAAGCAAGATTGACTTTTAATGGTGTCCATGAGGTAACTAGTTTATTTGATAAGTTTGTTGTATTCAATATTTGAGTTATATCAGCAATAATCAGTTCTCTTATATGCAGATAGCACTCTTCTGTTTCACTGTCATTGTTCTATTCAATGTTCGACTTAGTTTTCCTTCATCTTCTTTCTACGTTTGACTATTCTATGTATGATGTTAAATTTCATCTAGAATAGTTAGTAACAACGTTGATCCAAGTCATGTCATTGTTCTATTCAATGTTCGACTTAGTTTTCCTTCATCTTCTTTCTACGTTTGACTATTCTATGTATGATGTTAAATTTCATCTAGAATAGTTAGTAACAAGAAAATATTCTTTTTACATTTGACTATTCTTTTTATATTGTTTAACTTTTTATTTATTAACTTGCAATATTAAAAAGAAAATATTATAAAATTCATTTCAATATGTTTATTAATTTATAATGATTCTTGTAAGCATTAACTAATTTTTTTTTGTTCATTTACTTTTATAAGATTATTTGACTTTAGCATTTGTATTATTAATTTCACACTAACTTTGTTTAATTTACATTTCATCCATAAATACAAAATATAAAAATTACAAAGTTGCAAAACATATAAAAATTTAATATTTGCAAAATTATAAATAAAAATCTCATGCTTAGACTCTTAGCTTTAGGGTCTAAAGTGTTTTCCTTCTTTATGGGGCTTTAAACTCAAGGTAACATTCCCACCTCTTCCATATTAGCCTCACGAGAGGTTGAGATGTTGGTATTGAAACCATTCAAATTCAGCATCAACAATCATATCTTGCAAAGGGGAAAAAACTAGGGTTTAAATATTTCATACCTCTTACTCTTCCTTTTCTTAATCTCCTTATTCCTCTTATTCTTTAGATTTTTATTATTGTCCTATGTCTTCCCCTCCTCCTTCTTCATTCTTCTCTCTTTCACTTTATTCTCCCCCTTTCTTCTTGTCCCTCTCTCTCCTTCTTCCTCTTTCGTGTCCCTCTCCCTTTTCCTTTTCATTGTCCCTCTCCTTCTCCTTCTTATTCCTCTCCTTATTCTTCATTTGCCTCCCCTTCTTATCCCTCCCCTTCTCCTCGCTCTTCCTTTTAATGAGAATCTCTCTCTCTCTCTCTCTCTCTCTCTCTCTCTCTCTCTCACACACACACACACTCTTCCTCTTTCGTGTCCCTCTCCCTTTTCCTTTTCATTGTCCCTCTCCTTCTCCTTCTTATTCCTCTCCTTATTCTTCATTTGCCTCCCCTTCTTATCCCTCCCCTTCTCCTCGCTCTTCCTTTTAATGAGAATCTCTCTCTCTCTCTCTCTCTCTCTCTCTCTCTCTCTCTCACACACACACACACACACACACACACACACACACACACACACACACACACATCCTCTCCTTCTTCCTCTTTTTCTCCTCCCTCTCCCTCCTCCCCATCTTCCTTTTCCTTCCTCTCTCATTCATCTCTTTCATTCTCTTTCCTTTTCTCCCACCCCCCTCTTCCTTTCCTTTTCCCACCTATTTTTCATCCTGACTAATATGGATTGGATCATTATATTATTTTTCATCTATCTCGATGCTTTCAGAGTGGAAAAATTAAAGGAATCATCATGCAGAGTCATTTTAGTGGCACGTCCCAGTTTGGAAAATTGGGATCTGGAACCTTCCAGAGCCATTTTGAGGAATTAAATGAGGTTTTTTACGGTTCTGTTGTCTAAAACCTATGCACACCCCCTTGATGGTGTTCTACACGCTTATATTTTTCCAACGTTGTAGACAGTGTGTCAATCGTAGTTCATATGAAAAAGTTATGCCTACCGCAAGTTGACTTATTGTGTTGACCACTATGGTACGAGAGGATGCCATGTCAACCCCCTTTACTCATGCATATGGGGATAGCCACATGGGTAATTCAAAGAATATTCTAGAAGGTTCAAAACCCTACCAAAATTGAGGGTTGAGAAAGTAAAAAACCTACCCCTAGATGTCTATCGGGCTATGTTAAATACCAAGCCACTAGGAGAAGGGGTTCCATTCTAGGTTATTGTATTTTGTTCCATAGCAGAGAAAAACAACTAGGAGTGGGAAATTAGAGAGCATGTAAAAAGGGGTTAATGTTTTGTAGCAGCCTAATAGGCCACGGGTCTCAGATAACTCCATAGAGAGTGTCTTATCCTTTATACTTGCATTATTCCCATACCAGAGAAAAGAGAGTAGAGAAACCTCACCTTCTAGCTGAGTTTTCTGGGTTTTCTCTCGTAGGGGTTGCCCAAAGAGAATATGTGTGTTATATTGTGGATGGTGTGGGATTGTACTTTAATGTTCTCTATTTTATGCACTTTATTTATTTCATGCATAAGCAGAAAATCAATAACTAATATTCTAGAATCTAAAGGAATTTAACCTTCATAGTGTAGATTTCAGTTTTATTTATCATATTTGTTGTGATGAACTATTCCAGTGGAATATTCACAACATTTTACATATCACTCTCCCTCCCTCCTATTTTTCTTCCTTCTTTTTCTCCCTCTCCCTCTCCCTCTTTCTCTACATTTTTCTTCCTATTCCCCCTCTCTTTTTCCTCCTTCTCTTCTTTTTCTTGTTCTTTTCCCTCTCCCTTTTCCACTTTCTCTTCTCATCCCTTTTCTTCTTTTTGTGTTCCTCTCTTGTTCTTTTATTACGTTCTTACGGAGTGAGGATGAGGAATGTCAAGAAGATGAGGAGAGAATTGACAATAGACCAATCAAGTTATGATGTCAAATTCATTCACTTCTTCATATTTGAATATATTGTTTCATGCAATAGTGTATACAAAATTGGTATTTTATGGGTCGGTAGTCTACCACTTGTTTATAGGCAGAAAAAATTACATTTTTATTTTCTGATTTAGTTTAAAATTTAATCATTACATTTATATATACATGGTTTTTTTTCTTTCGTGACATCAAATTGGTTGAATGTTAATGAGGTACAATTTCATAATTGTCTTTATGGTACATGGTTTTTTTATTTCTAGTTGTGAAATTGATTGAATGTTAGTGTGGTAAAATAGAGACATACTAATAATCGATCTCATTGATATTTAAATATTATAAAAATAATAATCATTAAATTTATAATTGAGTATAATTTTAGTAATAATCATAATTAATCATTAATCATTTTTAAATGTCAATTAGGTCTAGCTCTGGAAATTAAGAGGAGGAGTGTTATCCTCCTCACCTAGTATTGATTCTCCCAAGTGACATGTTGAGCACTTAATGAGTATATTGTTGTATTGGCCTCAAGCCCTAAAGAATTAGTTTTCCCTTTGTACATCCTTGGAATGAGGGGAAGTGCTCGGTAGGTTTCCCTAGGATACTTGTTTCATGGAAAATAATAATAATATTGAAATAATGAATATAACTAATAATAATTAAATTTATAAGCAATTATCATTATAACAATCATTATGTTGACGACAATGATGATGATTGTAAACTTCCATTGAGACCAACTTTGGTGTATCATACCTCAAGGAAAAAAACGGATGGAATTAATTGGTTTGTTTTAGAATTGTATTCCTATGGTAGAAAATATTGGAGAGAAGCTTTCTTAAATGTCCATAGTTTTGATGAGATAAAAGGATAGGTAGGTCGGTATTGTTGCAAATATATTGAAATAAGGATCATTTTTTTTAATAGAAATGGTTAAACTTTGTATTTAAAATAGGTTGTGGTTGAACCAGAGAACAAGTTAATACAAGAGAGTTTGAACAAGTTTTTCATCAAATCTTCATAATGCCCCAAAAGATCCAAATTGTTGTTCAACAATTGTTCTAATTTGAACGTCCTAGATGCATAGCTATGGACCCGACTGGTATACATCCTAACAAATTGGCCCAATAATAAAACTACTTTAGAAAACATTTTAAAAAATTATCTTTACATGAAGTCATGCCCACACTGGGCTTCTTGTTTGGCACCAAATTGAAGGTTGTGATTTATGATCATCTTGCTTTGTCTCCTCGCTAGTGTTCAACCTTTTTCCTTGTTGCATCATTTCTTCCTCTTTTACCTAGGAAAATGTGAAATGAAAGGAATCAATAGATTGATTTGGAGGAAGCAAGCAAGATTTACTAGTTAGCTTTGAAAGCATGTCCATCAAAGTCTTGTATTTTGCTTCCAAAACTGCATACCTTTTGGTGAAGCTTATTATGAACTATGCAATTTCCTTTTCCTTACCCTTATTTTCTTGCCCTAAAATGGATGCAATGAGCATATTCTAGACTTGGAATTAATCTTCAACTTCTACGTCAATTTCCTCCTTCCATTTTTCCCATTTGTGATTAGAGATGAAAAATGCTTCTTGCACTTCAAATATGTGCCTCTCACGACACCTCACACCCCATCTCAAGTTTGTCATTTCACATAATGCACACCTATTCTTGTGGCATTAGTTGTTGTCCATGATTCTACTAAGAATGAACCTATACCTATCTTGAGAATCCATCTCTTCTTCCAACCACAAATCCAGTAAGCTTGGCCTCCTAATATTGTTTCTACCAAATTCCATAAATTTGTAGGAGAGGAATGACCTAGGACATTCACCTCAACTAAAAGGAACACTATGTAGATTCGTATCCCTCCACCCACAAGGACCTTGCAAACCATGTGCAGAGGACAAGAAAGGAGATCAATAAAACTGCATTCAAGAAAGCTCCCCATTAAGTTAGGATTTACATAACTCATCATGGGCAGGGTTAAATGTGGACATAATCTTGTTTGTGACATCCATAGATCCTTTTGATTATCCATCCTAGAACTGTTCCACTTGTCACACATGTTTGAGTGCATGAAAACTTTGATAAAAGGATGAAATTCAAGAGGGGGATCGATCCAATCCCTCCAAGTTTATTCTAATCATTCCAGGTTCTAAGGATACAACATCATTCACTTTCACTTCAGCTAGAGAGTTATGGGACCTCAACACCTCATAAGAGTCAATGATTTTAAATTTATCCATAAGTTCTTGAGTTTCGACAATAAGTCAGCTTGATAAAGTGGCTTGCAAAGTCATGTTATAATGAATATATTTGATTATAATGAAGGAAGTTCCCACCACAATAAATTTTGCAAGCCATATGTTCTTTAGCAAGTATAATCCTTGATGCAATGCCAAGACTTCTACCTCATTGCTTGATGCAATTCCAATCCCTCGGGCAAAGCTCAATTCTTGTTTTCTTATGAATTCTAGAACGATAGCCACGACTCCTATCTATCCTAAAATAAAGATAATTAATAGTAAATAAATTAATAATTATTATTAAATTAATAACAATTTTTAAATCAATTAATAATAATCACAGTCATAATAATAGAGACACATAATCAATGCAATATTTTCCTTCATGTAGATAGTGGTCCATTTTGAGTTTGAGAAGACAATGATTATGTGTTAGGATATTTAGACACTTAGGAGTTAGTTAAGATCAACTTGGTTTGTCGTGTCACTAGTTAAAAGTGTGTTTATTTAGTATGCATTTATAGTTAGGTAATCTAACGGTCGGGATATGTTGTTGACATAGAGTGATTCGACGACTCATATTCTCCTCGATCTTAATGACTACATTGATCCATGGTTTAACACCCAATAGGTCCATGATCTCTATTTAAATAGCATAGAGGGTCATTTGTCGATGATCGATTGTGAGAAACTCTCGTGTAAATCTCTTTGTAATATTTTTCTTTTGCATTAATAAATTGCTCCAAGTGGTCTCGTTGGTTGGGGTAGTGGATGTTTCACCACAGGGGTTTTTACCACGTAAAAACATTGGTGTGTTGATCTTTGATATGGTTGTGTGAGTGGTTACTAAAGGTGTTTTTCCTCTGTTGGAATATCTTTGTTGTCAAACATGGTATCAGAGTGCATTTGAAGACCCGCTCCTATTGTAGATAGAGATCGTGAAGATGTGTTGTTGCATCTATGGTTTCTTCCATTTTCATACATTTGGGGGTCGAGAGTACTGTTCCATTGCATTTGGAGTGCTCATTTCAATCAGGAACATCTTTCATTTCACTCGAACATGTGCTTTTTTTCCCAAGATATGAACATTTCAATCAAATATGGAGGTATAAAGCCTATATGCCCTTTTAAATTTTTACAGAGATAATATTTCAATTTTATTTCATTTTTTTGTTTTTTTATTTTCGGGTTGCTACTCTTTTCGATCTATGTATGCTCTTTTCCTCGTGCTTTGTGTGATCTTAGCAAATCAAAAATAGAGTGGAAAGATTTTTTTTGTATGTGTATGCTCTTTGTCATGAGCTCTGTGTGATCTTAGTAAATCGGAAACAGAGGGAAAACTTGCATTTTCTGGGTAAGCTAATCGAGATCTAACCCTTGTTTTCATCGAGAAGTGAAATTGATTTCTTATGTGAAAATATTTTTTATGAGCACACTCTCTAAGGTTGTATTCCACAACAACAACAACACACTCAATCCTCCTTCTTAACAATATAATGTGTTTTGCACTACCTCACTTGGTTAAAAGTTGATTTATTAAGTAAGAGGTCTTGAGTTCAAGTCTTTCTTTTGTTTAATTTTTTTTTTGTAGTTCATGCATCCATTGTAAAGTGTATTTCACTTAAATTATAAAAGTGAATCACTATAAGTATATTTAATATTTTATTTTAAGTTATTTATTTTGCATGCAACTTTCATTTATAAAGTAACTTCTTTGTAAAAGTGATTCTCGTTTATTCTATAAAAGTGGGTCACTTCATAAGAAAATTATTTGTAAAATTGAGGTTATTAGAAGGAGGTTTATCACCGCATGGACCAACTTCTACTTGCCACGTGACTCTTTGGTTACCATTTATGTTTTTTTCAAAAAGGCATAACTTTTACATCCGAAGTCTGTTTTCAGTGCCGTTTTTTTTAAACAATCTATTTTTTCGAAATCTTTCCATCCAAACCATAAGTTTCATCTTTTTAAGCATATTTTAAAATGGAATCTCCCAGTGATATTTTTCTTACCAGTACCAACTACTTCTCATGGAAAACCCATATGGAGGATGTATTAAGAAGTAAAGGATTGTAGCATATTACCTTGGGAAAATAACTATAATCCATTGATGATGGAAATAAAGTCAAATGGGATAATAAGAGTGATGAAGCATGTGGACTAATTGGAATTTCCTTCTCTCTTGATTTAAGGTTTCACCTTCAAGGAATTGATACTCCCGATGCAGCTTGGAATAAGTTTGAAGTTGTGTTTGGTAAACACAATATTATTCGATCCCACCAGATAGAAAATTAGTTAATGAATCTAAGTCCTAATGATTTTTCTTGTATTGAATATTATTTATCTAAGTTCAAAACACTTAAAATTTTATGTATAGACTGCAAAATAGATCTGAAGGGAGACGGATGCATCTATATTATTCTTTCTAAGCTTGGTAGTGCATACTCTATATTTGTATATACCTTTTATGCCACTCAAGATGCTCTAGTGAGTGCCTATAAATATCCCACTCTTGAGTCTTTTGTGATGATTTGACTAGAGAAAAAGATAAACTTGTGCAACTTGGAATTATCAGCACTGCAAGTACCTCCAACAAAACCTTAGTGGCCCAACAAAAAATTAAATCCAATAATCCCAAGAAGCAGCATCCCTGCCACAACAACAAGCAAAACAAGGGTCTCAAACCCTCTCAGCGAGCTTCTGCTCCTAATGGTGACAAAGGAGCAAAATCTAAAAATAAGAAGACTGACAAACATTGTAACTTTTGTGGGAAATATGGTCATGTGCAGTCCAAATATTTTAAGAAGATGGAAGCTTTATAAGCAGCAATGAAGAGACACAACATTAATATTGATTATTATTCTTCTTCTTCTTCTCATGGACATGCACTTTTTGCTTCTATTTTCTCCTTCAATACAACTTCCACTTCTTCTTTTTATGAGTGGCTTATTAATTATGGAGCATCTTATCATATGGCTAAGGATAAACCATATTTTCTGCTCTAAATGAATGTAACTCCAAGAAAATATTTGTTGGTGATGATAGATCTCTTAGTGTTGTAGGGTCTAGAACAGTTTAGGTAGATAATGGTCATTTCAATGATGTATTATGTGTTCCAAGTTTTTCCTGTAACCTTCTATCGGTATATCAGATGACTCATTCAGGTGGGGGTAAAATTGTAGAGTTTTCGGCTCACCAAATCATAATCAAGGATCTAAGATATCCTAAGCATATTCTTGCAACTATAATTGTTGATGAAATTACGAGGTTGTACAAGTTTGACAACTTTGGGTCATCATCTTTTCCATCAGTTTTTGTTGCTCATAATGATGACTTGAGCAAAATTTGGCATGAGCAGTTTGATCATCTAAACTATAGCTCATTGCAACAACTATGTAATCAATAGATGGTGACTAGTCTTCTCATTGTTTCTTGCAGAGATGGTGTTTATGTCGATTGTGTTCTCAACAAACATCATCAGGACAATTTTGACAAACATGCCTCTTGGCATGCCTCGGCCCCTTTGCATCTTATTCACAGTGACTAGTGTTGTCCACTTTCTTCTCCTTCTTTTTCTGGGTGCAAGTATTTCTTAAATTTCATTGATGAATTTTCCAGATGCACTTGGGTTTACTTCTTAAAATTTAAGAGCAAAGTCTTTGACAAGCTTTTGGCCTACAAGGCCCTTGTAGAAAAAAAATACGAACATCAACTTCAAAGGTTAAGAATAGATAACGGAGGTGAATATGTGAACAATAATTTTACAAGTTACTGATTGTGTTAGCACAAGAATTTGCAGCAATAAGAGGCTTGATTCTCCATAAGCAACTAAGTAACCTCTACATGCATATGCAGGCTTCTAACATATCAACTCAAGTTTCTTGATTAGTCTCATCATATGGAAAAGCATAGATATTATGTAGCACCATGGCGCTGCGGAATTGTCTATATAGCATGGTCTGCCATTTTACTACCTAAAATGTTACCAAATATGTTAAGCAGTGTAATGATGGCACTATGAATTCCATAGGTTGTTACCAAATCCGTTTTCATGTCGAATGCTACCAAATATGTCAATGTTGAAGTTATGTAGCTGTGAATTATGATGGCTCTACCAATTTCACGCAGACACATAGGCGGGCGCTACCGAAAGTTTGGCAGAGACCAAATTGTGCAGAATTATTTTGCAAGGACGCTTCTACCAGTTTTGAGTGACTAACTTAAAACTTGGATTGTGAACAATTGAGAAGGTGTTTTTTAAAACTGGAGGAGGTTTTTGTTCATCACATTCCAAATAACAAAAACCTCTCTCATTTTTTAAAAATGTGTTATTTTTTGAGAGATATTAGACATAGAAGTGGAAATACCAACTGTTTTACAACGGCGCTACCGAATTGTCTGTAGCGGTCACAGTTTTGATATTCGCCTTGTTGGAAGGTTGCCACCTGTCAAGGAGGATTCGAATGGATTCTCAAGGATCAGTTAGATGTCAAGGGACACCTGCACCTAGGATTTAGCTCGATCAAAGGCCTCATGCAATGAGGTGGAAACAATTTATTAATGACTTCCAACAAATTCCTGAAAATTAGCAGTTTGTTGGATTTTTGTCTCTTTGATTATTACCACCTATCTCCAAGGATTAGAATCCAATGGAGGATATGGGATTATACCTCATAAGTTTATTTGGATGCTATTTTCTATTTAAGGAAGGAGAGATCTCTTGGATAAGGGGATTCATGAGCCAAGAGAGCCTAGAGAGAGTAGGAGCAGGCAGTTTTCATGTGTGTGTTGATTTGTAAGCATGTGGGCATTTTATGATTGTAAGCATTACTGCTATTGGAGAGTCACGAGAGATATGATTTCAGATTGTAACCCTTTTGTTTATATTTCTTCTTATTTGAATATATTTCATATTTGAGGATCAAAGGTTGTCAATGATTTATGGATCTCTAAGCAGCAGAGGATCTGTTGTATTTTTTCCATTAGTCATTGTTTCTATTCAAGTATTTTTTGATTCATTAAATTGAGAGAATCTCTTTTTAGTGAACATTCTACCTTTTGTTTTCCTTCTTCATTCTTCCACCTATCAGCATATAATCTTGTTTTATGTTGAGCATCTTTTGTGCCTTCGATGAGTAGGATGTTTGTGACTCCATTTCCCATTGGTGTAGCCTACTGATATACAGTTTGCATCCCTCTCCCTTTCTTTATCCATCTTTCTGATCCACCTATTCAAAACCAAAATTATCTTTTACATTCTGATGGGTGTTGAGCTTACACTTTAGCAGTCAAAGTGTGACTTTCAGTGCTAACATTTTATCCAATTGCAACACAATATTCCTTATACACCACAACAAAATGGTGTTGTTGAGAGAAAGAAACACTCAAAAAGAAATGGCTAATTGTATGATCCAATATAAGGGATTAAGTCTTAATTATTGTGTGGAATCCATTAATTGTGCAAATTACATAGTAAATTGCACTCCCACAAAGGCTCTAAAAAATATAACACTGAAAGAAGCATGGAAGAAAATTAAACTAGGTGTAATCCACTTCCGTGTATTTGGTGGTGTAGTATGGGCTCACATTCCTAATGAGAAAAGGAAATATTTATAGCCTAAAAGTCAGAAGTGTATTTTTGTTGGTTATTCTGAAGATCTTAAAGGTTACGGACTTCTTCAACTTCATTCTAATGAAATTATCATTATAAGAGATGTTAAATTTGATGAAAATATCTTGGCATGTGAGCCTAATTCAGTGTTTGTTCCTTCTTTGGCCTACAAGCCATCTTTGACATTTGTGCCATATTCTTTTCCTATTCTAGTTTCTTCTTCTTCAAATGATGATATTGAGTATGAAAATCCACCTCTTCCTACTCACCTTCCTCTAAATGAGTCCATTGAACATGAACCTTCACTAGCACCACAACTTCTTCTATGGGTTCATTCAACTCGAGAAGTAGCTGGTGATCTTGTCAGTGATCCTTCAAATCAACATTGGACGCGTTCATAGTTCTAGTGAGACTCTTCTATTTTGGCTCAAGTTTTAGAGACTCATGATCCAAAAACATTTGCAGAAGCTTCAGGTCATCTAGATTGGGATACAACAATGAATGAAGAGTATCGCTCTTTAATGGCAAGCGATACTTGGAATCTTGTACCTCTTCCGAAAGAAAGAAAACTTATCAAATGTAAATGGGTCTATAGAACTAAGAATGCATCATATGGAAGTGTTGAAAGACACAAGGCCTAGTTAGTTGCCTAATGGTTCTCTCAAGTTGAAGGCGTTGACTATAATGAAACCTTTTCCTCCGTCGCCAAAATGAATTCCATCCGCCATGTTTTAACCCTTCTTGCATGGAGATTTGCAAGAAGAAATCTACATGGAACAACCTATGGGCTATGTGCAGAATGACTCCAGCGTTGTTTGTTTCCTTCATAAAACTCTTTATGGTCTTAAGCAAGCTCCTTGAGCTTGGTATGCCAAACTGGATTGTTTTCTTCTTGATACTGACTTTTCTAGATGTCATCCTGACCCTAATGTCTATACCAATAAAGTAGGAATCCATATCCTAATCATTTTTCTTTATATTGATGACCTTATCCTCACTAGTAGTGACCCAAAACGTTTAAACCATGTGAAAACCATCCTTAAGAAGAAATTCGAAATCACTGACTTAGGCTATTTTCACTATTTCCTTGGCCTCTAAGTTTTTCAAACCAAGGAAGGAATATTTCTTTCCCACTCTAATTATGCTTGTAACCTTCTTCACCACTTTCATGTGGATGATTCTAAACCATCCCCTTCTCCCTTCCAATCTGGATTCAAACTTTTTGCCACTTGTACTTCTCCCAACATTGATGCCACTTTGTACCGTCAGTCAGTTGGTACCCTCTTATATTTGATTCATACACATCCTAATATTTCCTTTCCTATTGGTATTTTTGCTTGGTACATGCAAACACCCCATGAAAGCCATTGGAAAGCAGCTAAAATATACTTTGGTATGTCTAGGGTATAGTTCAGTTCAAGATACATTACAGTTCAAGGGGAGCTCCTTTATTGGTTGGTTTCACTGATTCACTTTGGGTCAACAACCCTAATGATCAAAAGTCTATTTCAAGTTATGTTTTTATCCTTGGTTCAGGACTTGTCACTTGGGCCTGTAAGTAACAACAAGATATTTCTCTTTCTTTGGCAGAAGCAGAGTGTCGAGCAACAATTAATGCAAGTCAAGAAGCCTTGTGGCTTCTACATATCCTTTTAGAGTTTAGATTCCAACAGCAGGATCTGACAACCCTTTGGTGCAACAATTAGAGTGCCATCGAGCTTGCTAAAGACCACTTCAACATCAATGCAACAAACACCATGAGATACACATGCACTTCATCTGAAATTTCATTCATGATCGAGGTATTGAAGTGCTCTTTTTCCCTACAAAAGATTGAGTTGTTGACATATTCACAAAGTCTCTTACAAAATCGAAGTTTTCCAAACTTTGATCTATGTTAGGAGTTCAAGAAGTTGTCATTAAAGGGGGATAGGCTCAAATTATTTCGTCCTTATCCTATTGTGTCACCTTTGTCAATCCTTCAATCTTATCCCAAGTTGTTCTTAAAGGGGGATGTTAGGATATTTAGACACTTAGGAGTTAGTTAAGATCAACGTGGTCTAATGTGTCGTTAGATAAAAGTGTGTTTCTTTAGTATGCATTTGTAGTTAGGTAATCCGATGGTCACGTTATGTTCCTGACATAGAGTGATTTGATGGTTCATATTCTCATTTTATCCTTGATCTTAATGGCTACATCAATCCATGGCTTAACACCTAATTGGTCCTTGATCTTTATTTAAAGAGAATGGAGGGTCATTTGTTGATGATCACTCATGAGAAAATCTATTGTAAACCTCTCTGACACAAATAAGGTCGTTCTAGAGACGTGAATGATGCATATTCAATGCAAAAGTCTCTCCCATGACATAAATATGATGAAAATAGCATACGTACAATGCATATATGATGCAAACTCAATGCTAAGTAGGTTTATTTATAACATGTACAACTTTAACAGGGCATTGCATGCACTTTAGCAACATAGATATCAATGGAAAAATGACACCAACTAGGGCTTGAGTCAAAATTAATGACTTTAATCATGATAGTAGCAGTGCAAACACAATACAAAGGACATTACTCCCAAGAGTGTCGTGTTCAATGTTGTGAAAACTTGATTTTTTTTTGGGGGGGGGTGAATAAATCACATGACAAATGCTAGAGATAATTTCATGGCAGTGTATTGCAGTAGTGGTGATTAGTTGATTTATTTCCTACAATTTATTCCCTAGTTGATTATTTGTTTTCCTTTCATTATTGTTGCAAGCTGGTTTGTTTTCTATGAGACTCGGGAATCCAAGAGGGGCATAATGCTTGGGTTTCCCTTAACAGAGGTTGGAAGAAGACCCCTTGGTATATTAGTTAATTGTTGTAGCTAAGTAGATAAATTAAGAAGTGGGTTGTTGAGTTATTTTTATCATGTATTGATTCTTGCAAGATTGTATAGCAAGCCAAAGGAGCACGTGATAGGCATGTTTTTAGGTGTACTCTATTTCATGAGTTAAATTATATTTTACCATTAGACTAGTCACATTAGAAAACTATTAATTCAACCCTCGTACATCAATTTAAAAGTGTCTTCTTGTAAGTCATGGGTGCGTTAATCACAATGACCATTGGGGGTCGTCACTTTTTGGCATCTTTACTGGGGAAATGCAAAGATTACAAAAGAGTTTTTTTTGGAATAAGTCATACACTATAGAGAAAGAAAAAAGGTTGGAAACCAATATTCAACTCTACCTCCTTAGTATGTGGAAATTTCTTGTCTTTCAAATACATGCATAAATTAGGGATAACCTATGTATAATTTTTTTTACAAAACAATTTTGAACTTGGTGTAGGGAATTCAAGAAATGGTCCAAAAGAGGATAAATAATGAGAAGAAATTGATGGTATAATTCACCAATAATGAAAGCGAGAGGCAATGAGATAAAAACATGTTTTTCTTTATGGAAAAAAAAGGCTTTAGAGGTTGTAGGGAGGATGCCTCGACCAGTATTCCAAACAAGTATCTCTCAATTTATTGAATGATGAGATCATGTTCCACTTAAATATTAATATTTTGGCATATAAATATGATTTCTCCAATATTTTTACCTATGTGTGTGTCTCACGAACTCCCTCAATATTTTATTTATTTTTTGGGGGTAATTATATTAATCATTTTCCTTCCCCAAGAAAAACAATTATCCACCTACAAAATAACCACAACTACCTTCTTACCTTGCACCAAATCCCCACAATAAAAACAACTCATCATATCCATAATTATGAGATGTCTCATTTCCAAATTTCTCAATAGAGGTCATCCATCACAAAAGAAAAAAAGAAAATTTCCCTACATTTTCTACAACATTTTAGGTTGCAAAACTACTAGAAAATAGTCAGAATAATAATATTTTGAGGGACCACATTGAAAAAAATTAAACCTTGTTTATAGGGGAGATAACACTCAATGTATAGTTTTTTCCCAAATCTGAATCACTTAATTTTGATATCAAATGAAAAATTTATACATGAAATAATGATTGATTGTCCCAATTATGTACTATTAAAAATATGCATTTTGTTGAAGATTGAGTAGCTTCGGAAGATATTCTTATTGTATTTGACCAGACAAACCCTAATGAATATTATTATGTTATATTTGTTAATTAGGCCCTATTGTGTCTTTGTAAAAGTCGGCCCTATTGTGCCTTGACAATTTAATGTAAATTAAAAGGGTAAAATAACAGGTTGGCCCATACTATTATTTATAAAGGAGGCTAGTGCCTCACTTGTACACACACACTAGCTCTGCATCTATGAAGAAGTGCACAAGTCTTGGAGGAACTGCTACTGCAATTAGGTGTGACATTGATAAGGGTTTTGGTCTATCTCTTGGATACATCTTGGTTAAGTGGTGTGTTGCCCTTTCCTAGTGAAGGGTTAGAGGAGGATCTTATGATTTGTTAGTTATCTCTTGGAGAGAGGCATTTTTCTTGGTTGGCTAATATATATTGAGTAATTTTTCTAGGTTTTCTTCCCCTAGTGGGTTTCCCAGGATAATCTTTGTGTCTATCTTGTTTCTTTGATTGCCTCTCTTTCAGTGATCTTATATATGTAGTTAATGTGCTAAATGATTGTAAAAATAAAGAAGAATTGTAACTGTTAGTTGCATAAGTAAAATATCAACATAGTATTAGAGAAGGCCTAAAAGAGACCAACTCATATTTTATAAATAAGTGGCTAGCCTCAGTGCACCCTCTCCAAAATTCAGTCTTTAGTGTTGTAGCTGCTGCAGAAATTAGGGTTTCTGCATAAACCCTAAGAGTGACACGTTTACCTTTGTTAGAGGACATTGGTGAAACTAAGATCACCTAGGATCTCACCCTAGGAGGGCACATCTAGTCCTTGGATCAAAATTCCAAAATTTGAAGTTTAAGAAATTAGGGTTTTCTCATAAAACCCTAAGTTGCAGTACCAGTTTCAGTTGCAATATCAGTTGTAGTTCTAGTCCCTTTGTGACAGTGCCTTCATGCCAGTTGTTGTGACAGTTGTAGTACCAGTTGCAGTGAAAATCTATATGAAGTGTTGGGACTAATTTTTTATTGTCCCAATGTGCCTTACCCTAGAAAATCTCTAGCTACCTTTAAATTACAAATTGAAGCACCTTTGAAGTTTTAAGGGTTCTTTATTACTTGTCATTGTTGTCGAATGGTGCCACTACCTGTTGATACTATCAGAGGTATGTACTTAATTATATTTAATATGTATCATTAGCCTAAGGGTATTTGCAGGAGAAGGGATATTTTGTTCAAACAATAATTTTAGAACCAGAAGGATCTTAGATCTAGCACATCCATAAGAACAATGCATCCCAGGTTTGGTTATTTTGATATGCCTTTATTTGTTATGGAATTATTGTGATCTTATGAAAATCTAGTTTGTATTTTGATATGTTGAAGTTATGATTATCATACTAACCTCTAATCAAAGTTAAAGTTAGAAACTAACTTTAGTCAAAGTATTAGATTGATTAAGGTTGAGACTTTAGAGTTTATTTGCACTATATTCTATAAATTCAAAATTATGTATAGAAAGCATATTGTCTTAAGTACATGAGACAGGTTAAAGAGAATATTTTTCATCTTGAGTGTAGGAGACTCGGAAGAAAAAAAACAGACTCATTCTTGAGGACAAGACTCCAGGTTCCAGGTTTGATTGATTAAATTGATAAGATTCAAATTTTCTCATATCAAGATTGATAACTACCACATTACAAATAAACACTATAGTTGTGATAGCAATCTTTGAAAAGTTTTATTATTGAATACTTGGTAGAATGTGAGCACTATTGAGATAAATTATTATTATTTACCATATATAACTAACATATCCTCTAGGAGAAACTTCTTGTTTTGTTTCCAGGTTACCATGGAGGAATGATTGTTCACGACACTAGAAAAGTGTTGCTCTCTTTTCTTATTATTGTATTTCTTACTTTTGTCTCTTGTTTCAGGTAGTTCATGAGTGATATCTCTGAAGGAGCTACTATGATGAGTGTTCCCCTATTGTTTTTATTATTATTATAAAGAGTATTATTCTTGTCTATTGTTTCTCCCTTGTTTTTCTTGTTCCAGACAGATCACAGGGGATAACTCTGAGAGAGCTATAGTGATGGTTGTAGGAGGAAACATATTAGATGAGGCATGGAGTAGACTATCCAAGTTGTATACATGATTGTAGGCATCCATCTACCAAAGAAGAAGAAGAAGAAGAAGCTACTTGTGCTGGATACATAACATTGCATAGTGAGACAGATCATGAGGAGTAGAAGGCTCCAAAGATGACAGAACAAATCCCTCTATAGCAATTGATCACTCTTCAGATCATCAAGAAGAGTTAGTAGAGCCAGAATGGCCTACCCAAAAGTATTGTAGTAACCAGGAAGAGACCAGTATGGTCCCATGACACTTTGCAGGATGCAAATCCATATAGCATTGATGAGCCATATAATGAAGAGAAAATGGCTCCACCAATGGTGAGGCAAGAAGCCCCACCAAGTACCAACTTAGAAGGAGCTAGATTTCAGAGGGAGTCAGCTCTCACGATCCAGTAAGGAGGAGCATCCTCCTGAGGACCATTCATAGAGATGTACAAAACTTGATTTGTGTCTAGAGGATTCTTCTGGCAAGAGGGAGAATACTATGACGAGACACTTGCTCCAGTAATTAGAAGAAGTATATATAGAAAAAAAAAATGATTCATTAAAATAAGTCAACACAATATGAGATTCAAAGGGAGTAGGTATGACAATCCCTGTATTTGAGATTGAGTTATCTCCGGTGCCAGTTGGTACAGTACATTAGTCAGGCCATGGAGACATGACTAAAATAGAAGTTCGAGTTACCTCTAGAGAAATATGATAACCTACCCTCAGTGTTAGTTATTGAGCCACTCTTGGTTTCATATGAATTTGTTGTCGTGATGGAGTAGAGGAGATACTCTCATAGCTCAGTAGCTACAGTGAGAATGGAGTAGTCATTCTCAGTTGCGAAAAAAGCAATTGTAGGTGCAGAGTCCCAGTTCTAGAAGGAACAAATTGTAGAGAAATTGGAGGACATAATCTCAAATAGTGAGACAGATAGTGCTTTGCAGAAAGCACATAGAGTCAGCACATGATTGTGTTGATTGAGTTGCAACTGAGCAAGTATACCAATTTGGTACAATGTGATATGAAAATTTGGTTTGTTGATATATTTGAAGAACATGAGGATAGATATATGTTTTTTCGTGAACACATTGAGTCACTACATGATTGAGCCTAGACATGTTCACCTGATTATGACAAAACATGTGATGAGGTACATAAAGGGTATAATCGATTATGGACCCAGATATATCTTGAAGTGTGAGTGTTACACATGAAATTTGCACACCTAGGTATCGTGCCCTAAGTGTCGTAAAGTGTCGTATAAGTGTCGCATACACCTTGACACCGTGGAATAACCTATGTCACAATCCCTAGTCAATGTGGAGGAGGGATATATTACATGAAGTCAAAAATAATAAGTACACGTGAATTATTATTAATATTCATGGAAAAGAAATTGATTAAGTGTGAGAATCAAGTGCACATGAATTATTATTAATATTCATGAAAAATAAATTAATTAAGTGTGAGGATCCACCTCACATTTGGTTTCCTGTTTTTTAGGGAAGGTGGAGGATCTCATGGATGGTTGAAATATTTCCTCCTTAAAATCCTTGAGAGATATTTCCTCCCCAAAATCCTTAAGAGATATTTTCTCCCTAAATATCTTAGAGATCTCTTTCTTAGTGGATCTGATGAGAGATTCTCTCCATGGTGGTTAAGTCTCCAAATCTTATATCATGAGGGATTTCCATGGAGGAGGGGGAATGGATATTGATCATTATACCAAACTTATGATCTCATGAGTGGTATTGGAACATCATTATTCTGTGTGTGGATTGTTTAAGCAAGGGTTTGGACAAGGGGAACTTGATGAAGTTGTTGCACTCACATCTATGGTTGTAAGTTTTCTTCATTGTTGTTCTCATTAATATAATATGCTTGGCTTGTTTATTTCAAGTCTATGTTTGATCTCACATGAATTTGTCTCTCATAGATAGATCTATTTCGAGCTAATCTCAATAGAGTAGGAAGCTGGTTGTATCTTTGTTTGTCTATAGGGTTTATCGAGGAGTTTAAGATTGGAGCTCAACTCGAACTGTGCAGAGACAAACACGGGTAAAAAGGTACTTATTTTCTCCTTCCTCCTCACACATTAGTTTACCTAGATCTAAAAGGAATTCAGTGTCCATGTTAAGCACCTTCTGTCTTAAGAGTTAAGAGTCTAGCTCTCAAGAGGAGATCTACTTGTCCACAGGGAGATTTTCCTTCAACAGAAATTGGAGACTCCACTAGGGAAGGAATCCTATTGTCTTTCCTTGGTTTGTCCCTTCCCTTTTACCACCTCTCAAATCACTTTTTCTATTTTTTTATGATCCATTAGCCTTCTCCCATCTTCACTTACATTTTCGCCAATTTTTATGCATTCTGGGTGAATTTTTTGCAATTTTTTGGCTCTTTTTCTGAGCTTCTGGGAGGACCAACGCCCCCCTGTAGGCCATATCAGAGTGTTGTTCTATCATCAGTGCTCCCCTATAGTGCTTCAGGGTGCGTTATAACGCTCTATGTACCCTTTTGGGGGAGCGCCAGTCTCCTTCTTGAGGTTTTTCTTCCTTTTTCTCATTAGTTTTTTGCAACCTGTTTTGTGGAAGTCTTTACCCAGTATTTTTTAATGGTTTGTGAAGTTATTTGGATTTTTTTTTTATGATTATCACTCCCTCTTGTCTTTATTGGATATTGAAACCCTTTTCGGAAATGTGAAAATTTATTTTTCTAACTGCTTGTTTTGTCGGGACAATTTGGGTATTTTCTCTTTCTCCCTGTCTCTTTTTGGATTCTTCTCTGCATTTTATTGTACTCCTTGGATGCTTGTTGGTTTTAGGATCCTTGATTTAATTCTTATTAAACCAAGATTCTTCTTTTTTTTCTTTTAGTTCTCACTACCTTGAGTGTGTGCTTTGTTTGTAGCCTTTTTCTTTGTGTCTTTTGCATCTGCATAGGACTCTTTCTCCTGATTGAAAGTAATGGAGCATTGAAGGTTTTGTGTTTACTTTTTGTATAGATCATAATCAAACAAAGAACATATATGCATTCTTGATTTTAGGTAGTGAAACTAGCTTGCATTTGAAGTAGCAGAATCGCATGTTTTCGGGCATTTTTGGGACATTGTGCATCTGAAATGATGAATGTTTTCTCCTTCTCGTAGCATAGCTTTCATCAAAATGAAAAGATTGCATCTTCATATCTTTTCATAACTTTCGAGTCAGTCAAAACACCATATGGTCCACGCCATTTTCCTTTTGAGTAACAACAGCCTTAAAAATCAACGCTTAACTAAAATTTATCAGACTTTTTACATCTTTGTTAGCAAACCTACATTAGTTTAAGGTGTAGGGCTTTGGAATAGGTTGAAAGGATAACTTTCCAAAGCTATCAAACAAACTTAATATATTGTGGTAGGGAGAGTGAAATCCAATTGTCGTATAGGCTTTATGGGATCCCCCTCTAACACAGGGGTTACACACGAGGTCACACTCAGGAAAGATATGGAGATTATCCCTTCATGGTTTGACTGATTGTAGTAGTCAGATCATATTATGGGGGTCGCTTGAAGGTATACCCACAATGTTGAGTGGAAGCCTTTCAAGTTGATTTCGGGCTAGATACCCTGCCCTTACATTCGGACTGGACTGTCGACTGTACCCACCCAGGGGCTAACTGGGAGTTGGTGACATTAGTAGCCACAATCTTTAAGGTATTACACAAGGTGACGGTGAAGGGAAGTCTCACTGTACCTAGAACAGACGTTGGTCAAACTCACTCGGGCTCCTTGGAGGGTAAATCCACAATTACTGCGTGGAATCTTGCACCAAGGCGTAAGTTCGTTAAGCAAGTCACCAATGTAACTGATCCACCCACTCTATCCCCACCCCTTCCTATTTTGATCTCACGACGTTGGATTTTATCACCAACTAGTGGTTTCATTGTGGGAAGGTTTGTTTGATTGATTGCTTCTAAGATTCATAGTGTGTGTTGGTTGTATTACTTAGTAGACCTTAGGTCGAGTTAGTGTTAATGGCATTGAATCCTGAGAGTACCAATGGAGGAACCCCTTGTCCCGGGGAACCTTACACCTTTCCTTCTTTTGGAAACTTTGGTCATCCATATGTTTCCACACTGAGTCTTCCAGGACTGACCGTCGGATTACCAGTTTGGTTATTCCCCACTCCGGTGATCTCGAATCCTCCCAATGTCTCAACTGCACCTAATAATTTAGATGTTAGTACACCACCCACACATCAACCTCACGTCGACTTTTCGCCTTCTTCTCCCATTAAGCCTTCTTCCATTTCTCCTTCTTCGCCTAGCGAAAGCTCTAAAGCAAGTAGCCAGGTTGATCAGAAGAAGAAGAAATGGAGAGAAAAGAAGAAGAAGAGCCCGAAAAAAACCAAAGCCCCAACAACATCAGATGTTGGATCCAAGCAACCAGCTACTATTAATAGTATTGGGAATGTTGATGAGGTCAACAAGATTAAAATGAAGAATCTGAAACCCAAATTCCCTTGCAGCCTTTGTAAGGGTGACCACTTTCTGAGGGATTGCCCCGGTCTTATCAAGGTCTTGGAAAAGTGGTCCTCCGCATCATCAATCTCTGTCGGTCATGTCGATGATACCCCATCAACTAGTGATGTTAAGGTTGGTAAGAAGAAGAAAAATGTCAAGTTCCCTTGCATGTTATGAAAAGGTGATCATTACTCTCACCTTTGTCCTCGCATGGACGAGGCTTCTTCTCTTTTGGAAAAACTTCAACTTCCAAAAGGTTATCATGATATTTCCCCCAACCCATCATTAGTTGATGGACTGGTCAATCTGGTTCCATCCCCGGTTAGTCCAGTTGATCAGATGGTCAATCTAGTTTCCTCCTTGATTGAACCACGAACCCAAGTAGTTGATCTAGTTCTATCGTCGATCAGCCCCACTCTTCATCAAAAGAGTGTAACCCAAGTGGTCGATCCATTTTTATCCTCGATCGATCCCACTCTCCTATTAGAGAGTGTCACCAAAGCGGTCGATCCATTTCCACCCGTCGACCCCATTCTCCCCTTGGAGAATGAAACCAAAGTGGTCGATTCGGTTCCACCATCGGTCGATCCCACTCCTCCCTTGAAGAGTGCCAAAGTGGTTGATCCAGTCCCTTCCTTGGTCAGTCCCACCCTTCATCTGAAGAGTGCCAAAGTGGTTGATCTGATTCCATCATCGATCAATCCCACTCTTCCTCTGAAGAGTGCCTGCGCGGTCGATCTGATCCCACCATTGGTCGATCCTACTCTCCCTCTAGAGAGTAAACCCGATATTGCCCATGTTTTTCTCGTTGATACAGAATCTACCGTGTCGGGGAGCATTCCTCATTCTCCCATGAAACCCCCTCCAAGTAATGAGACCATCATTTTTTATTGGGGTGCGCTAACTAGACCTCGTCTTCCCTCTCACATTCCTTTCCAGATTACAGTAAGGGTTTGTGGTCGAGACATTCCTCAAACGCTGATAGATGAAGGTGCATTCGTTAGTATTTTGTCCTATGTTTCTTGGTACGCTTTGGGTTGTCCGCAGCTTGCGCTGGTTACACAGAATCCGTTATCTTTTAACAGAAGAACTCGTCAACCTTTAGGGACCCTTCCTCAGTTTCCCATAACTTTGGGAGGGAAAACTGTCTTTATTGATGTCATGGTAGTCCGAGACCCCGTGGATTTCACTTTACTCCTTGGGCGGATTATGTCTATGCTATGAAATCTATTGTGTCCACTCTTTTCCATGGGATATCTTTCCCTCACGATGGAAGAATTGTGAATATTAATCAACTTTCATTCATCAGTCCTGACAGGATTACCTCCCTAAATGGTTCTTATATGCAGACAGTATCACCCCCGCTGCATGTTAATTATGTGGCGTTGTCTCCAATGACTTCAACTTCCGACGATTTGGATCTGGTAGTTGACATGGTGATCTCTTCGGTAGGGCTATTGGAGCCTGGTCTCCTTACCCCTGTCGCAACCCTCGACATGTGTACCTTCCAGAGTGATTATCTTCCATCCAGCAAAGATCTCTTGGAAGCCATGACCGAGTTTTGTCCCTTGACATGGTATCCTTCCAGAGCGTTATTCTCTTGGAAGCCATGATCAATCCAAGTCTATGAGCATAGTTTCTCTTCTCTGTGGCAAGCTCGTTAAAAAATGAAACAGAGGTCAGGAGCATAGTTTCTCTTCTCTGTAGCAAGCTCGTTAAAAAATGAAACAACAATCTGGGGGTTGAACCTGAAACCCTGAGCATAGTTCTTTTCATGTGTCAAGCTCATTAAAAAATGAAATAGTCACCTCTCTTGAACCTTCTTTTCATCCACCCTTCTCTTTTTTCTCATCTACTAAAGAAATTGGTGACAACCTCAAAGTTGGTGAATGAATTGAAGCTTGGAGGGCATGTCTCCAGCCTTTGATGATCATTCTGGAGTTAAGCCACTAGCTTTCAAGATGGGGGCATACCGATCTTAGTCTTTGTTCTTTCTCATGCTCGTAAATACATGAGAATGCATCCGGGTAAACTTTTATCTCTTTTTCGGACCTGTATAGATACACGAAAAAGGAACCCCCTGGAGTCATATTTAAGCTCTTTTTAGACTCTCTAAACATGAAAAGATTGTCGAGTGATCTTGCTTCCTTTCCCACTCATTAAAAGGTTTGAAAGGGCGTCTTTCGAGTGATAATTTATCTCTTTTTCAGCCTCGCGAGACTAACATTACGAAAAAGGGCAACATTGGAGTCATCTTTAAGTCCTTTTCAGACTCTCTAAACATGAAAATATTGTCAAGCAACCTTGTTCTCTTCACGCTCGTTAAAGTATTTGAAGAAAACGTCTATTGAGCGATAGTTTATCTCTTTTTTGGTCTCATCAGACTACTTTACGAAAAAGTAACTAAGAGAGTTCTCTTTTAAGTGTTTTTCCAGACTCTATAATCATGAAAAACCTTCGAGTTTTCTATCTTTGGACTCGTTAAACAAACATCAACAGGCCCATACGGGACCGAACCCTTACTTCTTCCAGTTCATTAAACAAAGGAAGAGGAACTTACCGAAGGTGAGTTATATCGAGCATGTGTTACCCTCCTCGAGCTCGTTAAATTAAAAAGAGGTACTTGTCTATCTGGATGGGGGAAAAATTGAAGGAAGCAAGCCAAGCAGTTTTTGAGAACATTACCAAGTAACTCTTAGAGTTTCCCTTGAACATGGCACTTTGTCTTTGCGCACATCTTAATCCACTGAACCTCTGCACTGAACCAATCCTCTGAGTTTTTCTTACTCCTTTGGGTCACCCAACGAAATTCATAGTATCCACTGTAACGAAAGTCATAGTATCCACTGTATCATCGTGTTTTGGTCCATGTCATGTTTTTGTTGTTGTGCCTCAGTGTTCAAGGGAAGTATCTGCCTCAAGAGTCAACCATCACAAATATCTTGTCTCAATACCTGTGTCAATCCATGTTCATTTGATCTACCAATTACATCTATGTGTTTGTTTCGTGTCATTGATGGGGGATACATCAAGGCCCTCCTTCAATGAGTCTATTCTTGTCGACTTCAACACATTATCCAGGAACTAGACTTAGAAACCAGTTATTACTTTGGGACCTGCATGCCTCAATGGAAATCCTCCTCACGTTCGATAATGGGTTTACATCATTAACCTCTGATCAGATGATTCCATAGATGTTCAACTTCAGCTTATCCATTCACATTCGTTGGAATGTACTAGAGTACCTTGGGAATCATTGACATCAATGGTGATCTCCCTCGCTCTTGTTAACGGTTTACATCATTGACCGGTAATCAAGTGGTTTCTGCCATGTTTTAGATTAGGACATCTATTCACATGGTTAGATTTGTACTATATCAGGATCGGTAAGAAGACCCTAGGTTGAGTGATCACTCTGATATATACTTTGCCCAGGTTGCGACGGAGTTTCTCTTTAACAATGACGCGTATACTGTCACATAGATCCACTTTGTATTGGTCATGGCTATGTCTTGTCATCTCGTAGATCCATTGTGTATTCTTCATGGATACGATCAATTCAGGTCATGGGAGTATAGATCCACAGTGTATCTTCAGTGGCTATACCATTTTGTCAATATAATTATGGATCCGCAATGTATTTTATGGCGGCCATATCTTGCAAGTCTTTATCACCCAAGCATAGGTATGTCTGCCTTGGGTTTGAAACATGTCATAATATTTGTTGGATGCTTGTGTGTAGCTTCTATCAAGTTCTATGCGTCTACACCCTTGCTTTAAATATTTGTAAAGTGTTTCGGTCGTCATTCTCTCTTCTGACCTCACACTTTAGGGGGCATTCTGTTACACATGAAATTTGCACACCTAGGTACCTTGCCCTAAGTGTCGTAAAGTGTCATATAAGTGTCGCATACACCTTGAAACCATGGAATAACCTATGTCACAATCCCTAGTCAATGTGGAGGAGGGATATATTACATGAAGGCAAAAATACTAAGTACACATGAATTATTATTAATATTCATGGAAAAGAAATTGATTAAGTGTGAGAATCAAGTGCACATG
>ML776716.1:910741-943516 GCA_009831015.1 Picea engelmannii | reverse complement strand
TTTCCTCCCCAAAATCCTTAAGAGATATTTTCTCCCTAAATATCTTAGAGATCCCTTTCTTAGTGGATCTGATGAGAGATTCTCTCCATGGTGGTTAAGTCTCCAAATCTTATATAATGAGGGATTTCCATGGAGGAGGGGGGGAGATTGAGAATTATACCAAACTTATGATCTCATAAGTGGTATTGGAACATCATCATTCTGCATGTGGACTGTTTAAGAAGGGGTTTGGACAAGGGGAACTTGATGAAGTTGTTGCACTCACATCTATGGTTGTAAGTTTTCTTCATTGTTGTTCTCATTAATATAATATGCTTGGCTTGTTTCTTTCAAGTTTGTGTTTGATCTCACATGAATTTGTCTCTGATAGATAGATCTATTTCGAGCTAATCTCAATAGAGTAGGAAGTTGGTTGTATCTTTGTTTGTCTACAGGGTTTATCGAGGAGTTTAAGATTGGAGCTCAACTCGAACTGTGCAGGGAAAAACACCGGTAAAAAGGTACTTCTTTTCTCCTTCCTCCTCACACATTAGTTTACCTAGATATAAAAGGAATTTAGTGTCCATGTTAAGCACCTTTTGTCTTAAGATTTAAGAGTCTATCTCTCAAGAGGAGATCTACCTGTCCACGGGGAGATTTTCCTTCAACAGTGAGATAAGATTGCAAATTCGGATTGGGCAGGCAGTGTCGCAAACCAAAAAAGTACATCCGGAGGTTGCTTTAGTATGGGATCAATTGCGATCTCGTGACTCAATGAGAAGCATATGTGTATGGCACTCAGTTCTATAGAGGAAAAGTATGTGGCATCATGGTCATCTTGTGGCGAAGTAGTGTGGCTTTGAAAGTTGATTACATAATTGTTTGATCTCGAGTTGGAGGAAACATGTATCTCTTATGACAGCCAGAGTTGCATAAAGTTGTCAGTGAACCCAGTGTGTCATGACAAGTCCAAGCATATCGAGATAAAGTATTATCATATTCGAGAGAAGATGTAGAAGGGAGCAGTAAATCTCGAGTATGTTCCTACCAACGAGCAGGTAGTAGACGTGTTGACTAAGCCTCTGTCAATAAAGAAGTTTGAATAATTATAAGATGAGCTTAACATGGTCCAGAAGGATTTTTCCTCATGAGAGGGAGTGATGTGTTCCCCAATAGCAGGAAGTGATGTGTTCCCTAGTAGCGGGAAGTGATGTGATCCCCAGTAGCGAGATGTGATGATATTCCCAGTAGAGGAAAGCTACCCCAACATAGGTTGGTAACCCAAACGCATACTAGTACACTACCCCAACGCAAGATGGTACACTACCCTGATGCAGGTTGGTAACCCCAACGCAGGATGGTACATTACCCCAGCATAGGTTGGTAACCCAAACGCGGGCTGGTACACTACCCCAGTGCAGGATGGTACGCTACCCCAACACAGGTTGGTACGCTACCCCAGCACAAGTTGGTAACCCCAACATGGGTTGGTTCACTACCTCAGTGTAGGTTGGTAACCCCAACATAGGTTGGTACACTACCTCAGTACAGGTTGGTAACCCCAACGCATAATGGTACGCTACCCCGACGTAGGTTGGTAACCCCAACATAGGGTGGTAAGCTACCCCACCGCGGGTTGTTAACTCCAACGTAGGCCGGTACGCTACCCCAGCGTAGGTTGGTACTCCAACGCAGGCTGGTATGTTACTCCAGTAAGAAAGTTT
Organism: Picea engelmannii; assembly: GCA_009831015.1. Lineage (NCBI taxonomy): Eukaryota > Viridiplantae > Streptophyta > Pinopsida > Pinales > Pinaceae > Picea > Picea engelmannii. The sequence goes on along the minus strand of ML776716.1, from coordinate 941,813 downwards.
GGTGGAAGTGTAGAACTTCCTATGATATATAGATATGTGATTGACGACAAGACAATGACCAAGTATACAAAAGCGTAGAAGTAGTGATGATGATAGTGACAAGAAGAATACCTTCCTTGCTAACAGGGAGCGTTGAAGATTGAGTAGCTTCAAAAGATATCCTTATTGTATTTTACCAAGACAAACCCTAAAGAATAGTATTATATTATATCTGTTAATTAGGCCCTATTGTTCCTGGACAATTAAATGAAAATTAAAAGGGTAAAGTGACAAGTCAGCCCAAACCTAATTAAGGGAGGCCAAACTATTATTTATAAAAGAGGCTAGCACCTCACTTGTACACACACACACTAGTTGTGTAGCTATGTAGAAGTGCACAAATCTTGGAGGAACGGCTACTGCAGCTAGGTGTGACGTTGATGAGGGTTTTGGTCTATCTCTTGGATACATCTTAGTTAAGTGGTGTGCTACCCTTTCCTAGTGAAGGGTTAGAGGAGGCTATTATGTTTTCGTAGTTCTCTCTTGAAGAGAGGCGTTGTTCTTGGTTGGGTAATATATATTGAGGAAGTTTGTTGGGTTTTCTTCCTCTAGAGGGTTTCCCAGGATAATCTTTGTGTCTATATTGTTTATGTGATTGTCTCTCTTTCAGTGATCTTATATATGCAGTTTATGTGATAAATGATTGTAATAATAAAGAATCGCTATAATTATTAGTTGCATAAGTAAAATATCAACACATTTTACATTGCTTTGTAAAATATTTGACATGTCAGTCGATCACCCTATAAATTTTTGTGTATATTGGATATAGACTTTTAAATCTAGTTTCATTTTCAACTAGAATCGTGTCATTCTAAGATCAAACAAGAGAGTTAGGCATTAAACAATAACTATTGTTCCAAGATGAAAATTGTTATGCTAATTATCATTCAAGTTGTCTCCTAGAATATTTGGCACGGTAATTATATCCTTTTATTGAACATGTTTATAGTGGAGGTGGCCTTATGAATCCACCTCATTTTTCCTTTTGAAACACTTCAATATGATGTTGTATGAAAATGTTATGGTCAAAATTTTGTTAAATGGTTTAGTCAATCCGACCATTAACTATTTGAAGAATATTTGAAAAAGAGCAATTACCTATGGAATTATTTATAGATATGTTTCACATGCATTAATGTAACGAATTATGTAATTTTATTAGAATAGGAGGGTGTTCTCATATTTTTTCTTTCATAACCTCACCTTATATTGTGGAAAAAGTGGTAGTTTTTTGCAAATCACTAAAAGATCAATGAGACATGACTTAGAGAACCAAAGAGAAACTTGGCATGGTGCATACAAACTTTTGTGGTCCAATGTTTGTTTCTTTACTTGGTGGAGCTTGATTATTTTACCTTTATTGATGAAATGACAATAAATTTTTGGATGTATCTCCTTGAGGGGTACTCTTATGCTTTTGAGGAATTCAAAGAATCCAAGGAATAAGTTAAGAATGAAAGTGGATCAAAGATAAATCAGATGAGGTGAAGTTGACAATCTTGGAGGTTGTGTCCTTAAAGGCCTAGAAACTGTTGGTATAGAACCTAAAAATTACCATGGAATGAATGAGATAAATCAAGAAAAATAAGTTGTTGTAATTGATAAATTGGATGGTTAAGAGATGTCGGTGCCAAGGAACTAGAACCTATCCAAAAATGACAAATTGAAGAGAAGATCGATCAAGTGTAAGAATAATTCCTTGACTAGAAGGTACAACAATCCAAAGGAAAAATAATGACAAGCTGGGTTGATAAGATTGTTTTTAAGAGGCCTAAAGATTATTATTATGCATACATAACTAGTGTTTAGGGATAGGGGATTGTACAGAGAGTGAAGAACATGATAATGCATATCCAACTTCCAAGCTTATCCCTCAAAATACCATAATAGGTCCTATTTCATCGTGCACTACAAGTGTAACTACAAAATTAGATGCTTCAAGCAATAATCCCTCAATCTAGTTCATCGTGCACCTTTTCTTCCAACTCTTAATCTACTTCAGCCAATAATCCCTCAACAACCTCTCAATTAAACTGAGCATGATCCATATATGGACTTGGATCAAACTATTCCACAGTATTTCAACCTATTTAAAGGTTCATGTTCTTAACCCCTTTTATCTGTCAGCAATTATTTTCTATGGAGAACATGCTCTTCAATTTTGGGCATTCTAGTTCTTTTTACATCATGTTTTCTTTGAGGTGTTAAATTCTAGCTTGATAAAGCAGAAAGAACAACTTGAAGCATAGTTTAGACTGAAACATAACATATTAGGCTAAATGAAGGAAATTTTGAAAAAATTGAAAGTGCAAAACCAAATGTTGTCTAGAAAGTTATATGCTTCAATTCAAGGGGAAATGTTCATATTGAAACCCTGAACGAATCAAATTTTAGTTTGCAATACTAGAACAAAACATTGTTAGATGAGTTACTGGATTCGATGAAAAAAAGTGTCATGATTGAAATGAAGTAGAGTGAACTTGAAGAAGAAAATAGATGGTTGCAAAGTGAAATAGAAAATTTAAGAGCAACTATGCAAAAGTTGAAACATGGGGCACATATTTTGATGATTGAAATGTTTGCACTTGAAAATTATATCATTTTAGGAAAGTACTTTCAATGAGCTTGCTCTTTTTAACTTGAGTATCTTATCTTTCATATAGAGTAGGAACATGCCCATATTAAAATGAACTTTTTAAATAAGTTGAAGAAGGTAAAAAAAAAAAAAAAAAATCAAAGTAGATTCGGAGATGTTGCATAATGAGATTGCCCCCCTTAGTGATGAAAATTGTTCTCTAAAACTCGAGATATCAAGCAAAGAAGAATTATTGGAGAAGCTTGATGGAGATGATATTTTACATACGAGAAGAGAATCTAATGCTTAAAAGATACATTACTTATTCAGTTGACCATGATCAAAATTTAGAAGGAGAATGCAAAGCTTAGAATCAATATAGAGAGAATGGATCAAGTGAAAGAGACAGAAAATTTGTGTTGCAAATTTTTTTCCAAACCCTAAAGCAAGAAAACAAAAAGCTGAAAGATGGCCTCCAAAACGCTTGCAAAGAAAGTGAAGTTTCCAGGGGAAATATTTACATTATTAAAGAGGATCTTTTACAACTACAATATAGGTTGGTGGGAAAAGGACACAACCAACAAAAAGGAATTAACTATTTTTATTACTTCAACATTCTCTACTACAACAATGGTTATGGAGTTGTATCCATGTTCTTTTAGACTTTTCACCAAAGTAGTTACTAGACTAAAAATCTGTAGAGTATTGAAAAGACAAAATACCATCTCAGAAAAATGAAAAAGGAAAAATAAGAAAAAACAAAATAGAAAAATATTGTGATGAAAACCCCATTGGGCATAACAAGCCAAAGGGTTCCTTGAAAATGAGCTTGATGGCAAGTTACCCTCCATGAAAAATAAGAAATAATATTGTGTTGAAAACCTTGGGTGCCACGGTATGAAGGAAACCATGAAAACTATCTTGTTAGCAGGCTTCCTCTGTAAAAAATAAATAAATAAATAATATGGAGCAGAAGAAACAACTAAAGACATGTTGCAACAATCCACGGTGTTCTAGAATTCTATTTTGCATAAATAATGCTTGTTTATGAATTTCAAACATGCTATAGAATGGTACCTTGTTGATGAATATCAACCTACTGAATAAATCCTACCTATTGTATAATGCTTAATAATGATGCTACCAAACACTTTAGGTGAGCATAATACTTCTATGCACTCAAACACCACTCTTCAATAGGTAACTCATGTATTTCCATTCACTTTCTCCTTGAATTTTGTTTAACTTTCATCATTTTAAGGTTCTTTCTAGTTAGACCTCTATGGTTGTAATCTCCTTTAGTCACTTCTTCATCCCATTATGTTGCATTCCTTTTTCATACTCTTTTTCTACCTTTTCCACAACCCAACTCAAAATGCATTCATATCTCATGTTGTCTAAGGACATCTAAGATCTTGAATTGGGGGGTTGTTGTGACACTTCACCTCATGGGTTAGAAAATTAGGATGGGTTAATGTAGCTTTGAATGATGGGCCATTAATAAAGTTGTTGAACATAACTAGACAAGACAATAAGTCATATGTGAGGAAGACAATGCACATGTTTACCATTATTGTTATGTTGACACTATGTACAGATTTTTCTTTTTTCGGTTATCCATGTTTTCTACCACATGAAATATTGTAGAAGACTTCATAGTTGGAATGGGAGATCCTACTATTGAAGAAGCTCTTTTAGGTCCCCCAATCCAGGAGGCTTTCTTCAACATCACATAGTCCCATTTTCAAGATGCTTTGATAGATGGATGATGATGATTTTACAATTATAATATCGGTAAATATCAACCCTTGTCGATGAAACACTTTCTTACATGTTTGGTAGTCCATATTTACCATAGAAACTAATTGTTGTAACATTATTTTCAACAACACTATGTTACAATAGAAGTTTAACAGCATTACTTTACATCAAAAGATTTAAACAATGATAATGTTTAGAAAAATAATGGTAGTTACTTCAAGTGCTACTCGTGTGTGTGTGTGTGTGTGTGTGTGTGTGTGTGTGTGTGTGTGTGTGTGTGTGTGTGTGTGTGTGTGTGTGTGTGTGTGTGTGTGTGTGTGTGTGTGCATGTGTGTGTATGTGTGTGTGTGTGTGCATGTGTGTGTGTGTGTGTGTGTGTGTGTGTGTGTGTGTGTGTGTGTGTGTGTGTGTGTGTGAACATACATACATACATATGTGTGTTTGTATGTATGTTCGTATGTATTTTTTGTATGGCACCAGTCAGGGCCATCCCTTGCAATGTGGAGTTGGTGTAGTTATTTTTCTACAACAAAATCATTACAAACATATTAGATATGCACCTCGGAGAGACCCCAACAATTATGCAAAGTTTATTACTCTCTAGACTTTGTTGGAGGTGGAAAAAAAGAAAGGGGTTAAAAAACTACAGGTTCTTGGTGACTTCGAGTTGGTTATCGACTAGGCTATCAAAATATCCAAAGTATAAAGTGTGGAACTTGTCTCTGCCCTTTAAAAAATTATGACAACCATCCAATCCTCTTAATGGTTTCCTTTCACACACATTTTCAGGGCACTAAATGACAAAGAAGACTCTTTATTGAAAGAAGTTATGTCCTTTCCTTCAAGAGCTCTCGGCATTTATGAATTTGTGGATGGGGAGGAAGCTTACTCTATGGGGTTTCTCTTTTAATGTTTATTACTTTCATCATTTGGACTGAGGTGCATGTATGATCATTTCTGTGAGACTGAAAAGAATGTAATTTTTTGGCTTTTTGTATGTATGGAGGAAGTTAAACAAAAACAGATAGTTCTGATTTTTTTGGTGCTCTCTAAAAGTCCCCAGGCGAGGGACAACAACATGTATATTCAACCCCATTTTTAATATAAAGATTTTTTTCTTTAGGAAGCACACACATACATACATGTCAATTAAAATCAAGGTAGGGCATAAAACTCCATGAAATTATAGACACATAAGACTTGGCCCTAGTTGGGATATTTGCTAGCAAACGGATGGTCCCTAAAACCATAAAAGGTTGGACCTTTGAGAATTTTTCCAAGCTAATTGGATAGAAACATCCAGCCTAATATTAGCCAAGTGATGGATGGTTTGGATCATGATATCAAGGGATGATGACAACAAAATCCTTTAATCGCAATGGAACTGGGTCTCTGAGGCTCTTTTCCTGGAAAAATGGAAAGTTGATTTTGATGCAAAGTTTGAAAAAATGGAATTGGTTCCAGTTTGGGTCAGGCTCCAGGGACTGCCTCTGATCCTTTGGCTAGACGAACTATTCAAAGAAATTAGGAATGCATTGGTATTTTTCTATGAAGTGGAAAATTCATTCAAGAATACTAGGTATATGGGAATGGCCCATATTCTTGTGGGCCTAAACTAGTCAAATAGTTTAGAAGACTACATTACTATTAAGAAGGGGGACTCTCAATTTGTTCATGATTTGGACTATGAGGGGGTTCCCTTCAAGTGTGGTCATTTCCACTCTTATATACACCTAGTAAAAGAATTATCTCTCCCTCTTAGAAGGAATATTTGGATTATGAAATAAATTTGAGCAAGAGACTCCTCCATAGTCCTCTTCACCCCTGGCTCAAAAGGATAAAACTACAAATACCAATATTATTTCAGCTTCAATCCAAGAAACAAACTCTTAGGAAAGGATGGGAAACTCTCAGGCTATGGACAAGCGAAGTCAGGAATGATTGGGTAAGACTATCTCTCTCTCATCCCATGTCCCATTTATGATTGTAGATCATGTCATTTTTTGTTCTTGGAATTCATTTCCCCCTCCCTCTAGGTTTACCTCTACCAAGGGCATCCTTACTAGCCTCTCAGGTATTTCATCCCCCCATCCCACGCCTCTAATACCTCTACTTGAATTAAATCAATCCCTTGATAATTCCATTTCTCTTAATCCCTTGGACCCTCTCTCCATCCCTTCTGAAAACCCAACTCCTAAGTGTGATTCCTATCCAATTGACGGTTCCAAATATAATCTATGTTCAAGCTGCAAGGGGGGTCCAAATTTCCTGTGGGGGAATTGAAGGGTGTTTAGGACCTATTGATGACAAGGATTGAAAGTCTCCTTAGAGAGGACGGAATTTTTTTCTTTCCTTGCCCAAAAACAGGCAAATTTTAAAGTAAGATATAGAAAACAATGTTATTTTTCCCTTAGAACAAATGCCCATGAAGGGGTCTCTCAATGATTGTCCTCTCTCTGAATTGTAGAGGATTGGATAACTCCCTAATAAAATTTTCCATAAAGAGATTGGTGGATACCCTTAATCCATAAATCATTTTCTTGCAAGAAACAAGGTTGGATGGGGACAAAGTATTAAAAGATTTAACCCCACACTTAAAAGGATGGGACTTTTCTACCATTGATTCCCAAGGAAGATCAGGGTGCCTTATCATGAAATGGAAAAGAGACTCTCTAGCCCTTATAAATTCTTTGGCTTTCCCCTCAGGTCTTGGGACTTCTTTGTGCTCCAAAGACCTATCAAAGGAGTTCACATGCATTAATATTTATAGGCCTTCTGCAGACAGACAATGTTTTTGGGAGAAAACTCTACAAAAGTCATGGTTTCAATATGGATTAGTGTTGGTAGGGGGGACTTAAATTTCACACTTGGTGCCTCAAAAATATGGGGACTGATTGCACAGATGGACTCTCTTGTGGATTTTTTCATCTCTAAATTAGATTCAGTCGAGTTGTTATACATCCATCCTACAAAACTTTCTTCAACTTGGAGGAAAATGAGAACTGTTGAGGTGAGACTAGCCAAATGATTACAATGTTTTTTGAACTTTGAATCCTTTCTAGATGAAAATATATAGTTTTGGTATTCGATATCTAAGGGAGGTGACTCGTACCATGGTCTTATCTTATTGGAGTTTTCTCCTATCTAGGAGAAGCCCCACAACGCGTTCAAATTAAACCCAACCTAGTTGGAGGAGGAATCCTTTCAAGAAAAATTAAAGGATCATTGGAGACCTTTGGATCCCTCCTTCTCGAAATCCTCCCCTTTAAAATTTTAACAAAATATTAAGAGAGCAAATCAAGCAACTATAAACTGTCACAAGGAAAAAAAGGAAAAGGATGGGAAATTACTAGAGGAAATTGAGCAAAAATTGGAATAATGCTACCAAAGAGAGGGGTATGGTTTTCTTTCATACTTCTAAAAAAATGAATCAAGACTCTTGAAGATAATAGAAGGAAAATTTTGCTCGACAAGGAAAATTAATGGAGAATAAAGAGTTAAGTGATTTGGTTGAAAGTTGGGGATGAGAACACAAAGTTATTTCAACACTTTGCAAATAATTGAAAGAACATCAATACAATTTGATGTATAGAAAAGGTGGATGTGACCATAGTCTCGTCATTCACAGATATGGAAACAGAAGGTGTGCACCACTTTAGCACTCTCTTCAAAGAAATAACCAGAACCATAATCGATGTTATCCTTAAGATTGTTAGCATCTTTTTGAGGTTCATAAACCATGAAGAAAATAGAAATTTGATGGTAGAAATATCTAAAGATGAACTTCTCAACATTGTACATAGATTCCAAAGAGACAAAAACCCAAGTCCAGATGGGCTGCCAATCGAGTTTCTTTTAGGATGTTACGTTTTTTTAGAGAATTATCTCCTTAAGGTAGTTAAATATTCATGCTCCACAAGTCAAATTCTAGCTACTTTTAATTCCACCTTCTTGGCATTGATCCCTAAGTCAAATAACCCTTAAAATTTTGATAGTTCTAGGTCTATCTCTCTCTGTAATTGTGTCTATAAAACATCTCCAAACTCATCGCTCGAAGGTAAAAATAAATCCTCTCAAGGCATATCTCCCAAAATCAATTTGGATTCCTTAAAGGAAGACATATTTATGAACCGGTGGGGATTTCTCAAGAAGAATTTCACTCCATTAAAACTAGGAATAAAAAATCCTTCACTTTAAAAGTGCACCTTTCTGATGCCTTTGATAGAGTAAGTTTGTTATATCTAATACTCCTTGTCATCAACTTGGTATTCAACCATGCCTTTGTGTCATGGATATTGAACTAAACCAGCTCAGCTCCTTTTGTTATCATCATTAATGGTTCTACATCCCCCTTCTTCAAATCTAAAAGAGGAAGAAGACAAGGCTTCCCACTGTCACCCCACATTTTCCTCCTGGTAGTTGAAGGACTCAATAGATTGTTGAAGGCAGTGTATACTTTTGGAAGATTAAATGGAATAAAACTAGGCCCCTCCTTTAACATCACTCATTCTATTTGTTGACAACATCCTCATCTTTTATGAAGGTACAAAAGAATCAATGGAAAATCTCCAAGAATTATTGAACCTCTTTTGTAAAGTCGAGGGTACGATAATCAATAAGGAAAATTCTTCTTTGATTACTTGGGGTATCTTAGATTTGGATAGGAACAACTTCTCCCAACCTTTCTCCTTTCAGTTACGAAACTTTGAAGCTAGTCTCAAATACTTGAGATTTCACTTGAAATCAAATCAGTATAGGAAGAGAATATCTAGTTATGGTTTCTAGCCAAACTAGAAAGAAAAGTAAATATATGGTGTAATAAATGGCTCTCCAGAGAAAGAATATTGGTTCTAGTCAAAGCATTGTTGGAAGCCATCCCAAATTATCGGATGTCCCTAGCTTGGATACCAAAAGGAATTTTTGTGAAAATCAAACAACTATGCTTCCATTTTCTCTGGTCTAGTGGTAGTGAGAGTGGAAAATGGTTCTAGCCTCTTAGAAAATACTATCAACTCCAAAATCCATTGGGGGATGGGGATTGAAAAAAAAAATATTCTTCCCTAAATCCCTCGCAACTAAAACTATTTGGAGTCTCATTCAGGGCACTGGTCTCTAGGATCAAAGTGACCAAGGAAAAATACTTCCCTCGGAAATCCATAGTGGATTGGATCTAAAAACCTCAAAAGAAAATGAAAAATGGTTCATTAATCTAGAAAGTTATGTTTCTCCCCTTTCCATTAGTTGGGAATTGGATGATTTGGAAAATTAGGAATGGTGAGCAGGTTCTCATTGGAAAATATCCCTAGACTGGCTACAAGAACAACTGCATCCTCCTTACTCCTGTCATATGTGAGCTTCATAGATTGGGCCTCTATACTTTAAACCAAGTAGCTATCAGGAATATAGCAACAATATAGAACTGGTGGCTATGTTGGAGAGAAATTGGGCTTAGAATCGAACATGAATAACCATGGAACTCATACACTAAATCTCTTTATAGTTCCTTTGTATATCACTTGTCTCATGAATACCATCGCATCTAGTCCCTAAACCCATCTAGTAGTTGTGAGCCCAAGCTTGGTTATAAATATCTAGCACAAGAAACTAGGGATCAAACTCAGATTTGGAATGTCTGGGAAGATGTTTCCTCTACAAGAAAGAAATCGAAATGGACTATCACCTCATTTATTTTTTCAACTTCACTTTAGAAATTTAGAGAAAGGTGGACAGAATCACTACAATGTCTAATGCATGGATATACAGTAATATAGAAGAAGCTCTCAAATATTGGATTTCCAATCCATCAACCTCCAATTATAAAGCTCTACCTCTCACAATTTCCTAAGGGATTCGATTATCCCATAATTAATCAATCTTTGAAGACAGAGAAACTATACCCCTAAAATGCACACTTCAAAGTTTAAATATTCTATATGCTTACTTGTAGCAAGATAAGACACCCCATCCTGCTAGGACCCTATTAGATCTAGTCAAAAGTGACATGCCATGGGATTTTTTGATGGTGCATCTCAAGGAGATCCTCCCTGAGGGGGTGCTAGTGGAATCATCTACTTATCAAACCATCACTCCATATCCTTCTAAGAAAGTATAGGGAATGAAACAAACGGATTTTGTGAGCTTATGGTCATTAAGCTCATTTTGCAATTAGATCGGGAAAATAACATCTTACATATCCACCTCTATGGAGACTCCATGTTGGTGATTCAATGGATGAAAGGGAATTTCAACATTCAGAACTATACACTACTCCCTCTATTTCAAGAGATTCAAAATAGCCTAATAGCTTTCTCTTACATCTCATTTGATCATGTCTATAAGCTCAGGAATCAAGAAGTGAATTGGATTTCCAAAGTTGGATTGGAGATGGACCCAGTTGTTGTAGGGTAAATGAACCCACATGAGTTACCTCTCTTAGTCTCTTCATAGAACTAAGACATAATAAAGATGCAAGCTATAGATTTTCCTAGATCTAAATCATACATGAAAAGACCTGTGAGTTAATGGAATGGGAGGTTTAGCCGGTGATAATATGGGTGTCCCTGCATGCTCCTTAGTTGTTAGCTTCCTCAAAGATGCCCTTCTCTCTTTCCAACATGGATCTGCACATATAGAGACATAAAGAAACCTTTCACAAGATTAAATGAATCATGTATAAATGGATGATAGATCTAGTGATATAACATAAGAACATCAAATCCCTACAAAGATTATAACAATTACATACAATCAAGTAAGGAGGAAATTATTGTACATCTTCTACTAATGGACAAATGGTTTACAACTTACAATCAAGGAAGTTGGTGCAGTCCTTTCCCAAGTTCCTTCCCTAAAATTTGTAATAAAACTACCAAAATAAGTTTTCTTTCTCCTTTCTCTCCACCTTTTCCCATGAGAGACCCTCAATATATATGATAATAGAGATAACATCAAAGGATAGTCTAGATAGGATATAGATTCCCAAGATAACAAGTTTATCGAGGTCGAACCACGAAAAATCTGAGGTTTAATCTCATCCCATTAAAAATAATACTAAATAGGGAGTAACAAACTCGCTCGTGCCCTACATGCTTGCAGGGAGCGATTGGTCTCCCTTTGAAAGAGGACAAGGAGCAACCAACACTTTTTGGTCATAGTTTGTAAAGGAACAACCAATGACCAGGAAAAAAGGGACTGCGAACTCTGGGGAAAAGTGGTATAATTTAATGTTTTAGACTCCTAACCTCTAAATGATTCCCATTAGGTGGTCAAGTGGAAAATAATTGTATAACAGAATCCCCCTAAAGTGTGAGGTTAGAAGAGGTGTTTGATGGCCGAAATACTTTGGGAAAAGGAACCTAGAAAGAAACCATCATTAGTCATGAATAATAGTAACATCCCCAAGGCGATCATACCCATGCTCGGTAATAAAAACTAAGCATAGCTGCCAAAATAGTACACTGCAGATCCATGCATGACACAGAAAATTAGATCATGGCCACAAAAGAATACACTGTGGATCCATGTCACAAGTGAAAACATAGCCACAACCAAATACAAATTTGGATTTGTGTGACAGTATACAAATTAGTGAGATGACTTGATGCCCGAGCGATCTCTGAAGTACTCATGAATGACTCGATCGCAACTTAGGAGGGAATACCATCAAGGTGTGTGGTGGGCCCAACCCAAGGTCTTTGTCCCAAATCCCAATGGTATGAATCTACAACATGTGAATAAATGAGTTGAGGTCGAGCATGATAGAAACCATCTGATTACCATTCATTGATGTATATCGTTAACAAACATGAGGTAATCCATCGATGATGATGATGGACGACAAGATACCTAGTACAATATAGCAGGTGTGAATAAATGAGTTGAAGTCGAACACTCATAGATTCATTAAATAAGAGCCAATGATGTAAATCTATTGTTTAAATGCAAGGGAATATATCTCTGATGTCTACATATCCCAGGGTACTAACTGGTTTCTAGATTTCAAACCTAGATAATGATTTGGAGTCAACAGGATGAAATCCTTCAAAGGAGGGGCTTGATGTATCCCCCATCAATCGACACGAAACATGTAAAGGTAGATGGTGTGAAGAGTGTAATGGTAGAGAACAACTGATGCAGGGATGGCATGGATGAATGGGATAAAGGAATGAAACTAGTTGACACATGATAACTTCCCTTGAAGAAATCATCATGACAAATGACTTGACTTGGCAGCATTGACTCGTGAATGACCAAAACACTCGCTATGGATGACTGGAATAGTAACCAATTGGAGGAGTTTGAGAACTCATGGATATGGTAATGACTGAGAGAAAATGGATAACCCAATTGTTGTACATGGATGCAAAACATGTGCATTGTTCAGGGGTGAATCAATGGACAGGTGCCATTTGTGAAGATGACTAGATGTGAAACCCCCCACTCTTTTTCTTTCTTTCATGTTTCAAATGAGCATGAAAGAAAATAAAAGTGTTCTCAATATTCTCACCCGTGGATTTAATTCTCGAGCCCGAGGTGGAGAATGGTGCTCGTTGGTCTTTTCAATATTTAAGGAGTCTAGAAAGATCCGGAAGAAAACGCCATATACAATATCGTGGATTTAATGAGCCCAAGAAATATAATGCTTGTGTGTCATTTCATATTTAGAGAGTATGAAAGGGCAAAAAAGACTCCAAAGGTATGTTTTTTTTGTAAATTTAGTCTCCCGAGCTCAAAAAAGGATAAAACAATACAAGGGAGAACTCTTTTAGTCATGATTGACTAGAGTATTCAGTTTTCATAAGTAGTCCATCTGGTCTGAAAAAGGGTTAAACTTACACCAAATAGACATCCTTTTGAATCCATTTAATGAGTGAATCCATTTAACGAGTGTGAAATGAAACAAGCTCACTCGGCAATCTTTTCATGTTTAGGGAGTCTGAAAAAAGCTTAAAGGAGAATCCAAGGAGTTCCTTTGTCATGGTTGATTATCGAGTGCGACAAAGGGGTAATAGTAATCTCGGTTGGAGAGAACAAGTGGTATGTGATGAAGTTCCAAGCACATGGAATGTGACTAAATAAATGGACTGTAACAAGACATGGAAAATGATGACCACTTATAACAATAGTTCTCAACTAGGGGTGTTGTAAAATGGGAGAAAATAGGTGGCTAGTGGTCAAGCATGGATGCGATGCAATAAGCAATAGAAGCAAATGGATATGTATTAGCAATAAGTAGTGAGACAACAATATTAATAAAGTGTGACCATTTAAACCACAAAAATGGTGGGAACCTAAGGTATAGTGTTGGCAATATGGATGTTTAATAATGAAAATAGGGAAAAGCAATGAAAAAACTCTCCTTATATGTCAATTTAGAGACACATACCTAAATTTCAATGGATGTCCCCATCTTAAAAATGTCCTTAGAATCCTGTCGACATACGTTAAACAAGATTCCAAAGTCAACACGGTGAAATCTTAAAAAGAAAAACAAATGGATTTTTTGGATATGATGTACACAAAACAAAAGGCACTCACACCACACACCTATGTACAAGGCACTATGCATCTTGATGGTTTAGACAAAGGAGAGCCCATTGTTAGGCTCAGACCAAGGATATTTTTCATACTTGAGGAACTCATGAGCCATTATTGGCATCATATGGATCGCCATGCTGGGGCCATGCCACATAGGAAAATATATATGCGGTCGAAGATACTCATCATGAGTGTTTTTGTGAGCTATGGAAGATCCTTGATGGGATCCATCAAGACATGAGGGAAATACAAAACACAAATATTCAATGAGAGGGATAGTAGAGAATTGAGTGGCAAGTTCTGAAAAAAATAACTGAGGTAGAAAAGGGATAAGACTAGGGGTTTCACTGGATTCCCCAGCAAATGCCCCCAGTCTCAGATCGACACCCATTATGTTAATTCTCATTAGTTCCAAATCGGGGAGGAAGGAGTGATGATGCCCATCCTCTATGGGCTTAACCATGGAAGCCATGATTTATGGGGTGACCTCTTCTAAAGGAAACTCAATACCTAAGAAATCATGAGAACTGATGGAGTCAACAACCTATATGGGCAGAGAAGGTTGGTCACACTCCACATGAGGATGGATTTATTGACCGGTATCGACGGACGTCGATGAGATAGATGCTCCATGTGAATCAACATCCTTAGAATGAGTTACTACCCAAGGATCAAAGGACCCAAGGGATCCATTGGTAGATGAACAAATCATGTTTATAGGAGTGATATGGGTGGTGTCGGGTGCCATAAGGGGGAATATCCTCATAAGAAATGGATCTTTAAACATACCTACACCGATGCTTTCATACCCTCCGAAAGATTCACTTATGAAGTGCACATTGGTGCTAGGATTATCTCGTAATTCAGGTGTGCAATAAACTTAGTTGGTCGATCATGACTATATTTCCTTGATGGGGAAAGTGTATGACACGAAATATAGTGGATGCAACATCCTTCATTGCGTAGAACCAAATGCAACCTAAGAGCAGATTATAGTCAAGTGTGGCATCTACCACTTCAACTTCTATGGAGACAAACTTTCCCCTGAGCTCAATGGGTAAAGAGATGAGAATTCCATGAGGTTTGAAAGAATTTCCATCAAAATATTTTAGGATGGCTAGAGTTGTGGTGATTTGTGGAGAACCAAGGGATTTCCAACATGACAAAGACATAATGCAAGTGTTATCTCCTTCGTCGATCACCATACGAAAGATATTATTCTTCAGGCAACCAAATGTGATTTGTAATGCCAGTTTGTGAGAGAGATGCAGCTCACTATGTTCTGTGTCAAAGGAAAAAATATTGGACTTTAAATGGTCGATTCCCCCCATGGCTTATAGCAAGGCTTTATGTTGTGAAGGACAGCTCTGCAATACTTTGATTGCTGACATGGAACATGGTACTTGGGTGAGATCTTCCACTATGTTATAGTGTTGAGCTGCTTGGGCATTCGTATTATGGGTAGTTTGTCGAAGTACCCCTTTTGGAGGGAGAATTGCAGGTTCGAAAGCTAGTTTCTCTAAAGTGAGAGGATCATTGGGTGGTATAGTCGATGTAGGGGCCTTTTATAAAGGTTCCCCTTCTTGGGAGTCATATTTCTTCGCTCAGGTCAATAGTTCCACTGTAGATTTAACCATCATAATATTTTTGGATGAGGACTTTGCATTTCCCCCAGATAGGGGTGCAGGAACTTGTGTCATCATTTGTTGTTGTTGGGAGAAAGGATTGGTTGATACCACTGGTTGAGAAGGATATCCCCCATCGCTCGAGGTATTGATGAACCTCATCAAGGAGAGGGAATTCTTTGGTGAAGTGGTCCTCCTTACATACCATGCAAGGATATTTTTCCTTTCTTTTTCCCCCAGCATTGGGGTCTTGGGTGTTTTTACTCTTCTACTGGTTAGAAGATTTTTTGGATATACACTTGTTTTTCTTCTTTCCTTTGGATTGATAGGATGAAACGGATTGAACCACATTCACTTTGGAGGTTTCTGCAGGAGAGGGAGGAGACTTGGTATTGGTACCAGTCTATGATTATGTCGCAGACTGTTGTTTCATGGAGCCTACTATGCCATCAACATGGGATCCTAGAGCTAGTTTGGGTGGATCATTCGACGGACTAGAAGCATGAGGGATCATATCATATAGTGTACCCAACTAGGAATATACTATGTATAAATATTGATCACGACTGATCGCTTGCTCCTCAGTAATAGTGCCTACCATTGAAACATCTCTAGCAATGGGTGGGACAAGTGACTTTATGAACCAATCAGTCAGGAGTTGGTCTGGAATAGTGGCTTTAATCAACCATCGTGGTTGCCTCCATTCATGGATATGATCAGAAATATGGGTGGAGGTGGATTTTCGAAGCGAAGTTAAAAGCTCAGTATTGGTCTCATATTGTATGGGCAGTTGGAAATGAGTCAGAAAATCCATGGCAAGAGAATTAAAGTCGACAAAGGAGTTACGTGGCAGCTCAATATACCATTTTTCCACCGGACCTGTGAGGGTTGTCTAGAAAAGTATGAACCGAATGGAATCGTCCATCAAAGAATTAGAAGAACACCATAGATGGAAGGTCATTACGTGGTTGTTAAGATATTCTCTAGGTTTTTCGTCGAATTTTGGGATGTTGGACGGGATTTTGGCAGGGATAGGGGACCAGAACGGGGCATGTTGTATGGGATCGTTTCTCAAACGTGACAAATATGGCAGATCTAAGGTAGCCAAGAAAGGAAGTTTTCAGTTTGGTTGTCGATACGAGTAATACAGATGCGGTATCAGAGTACCAGTAGGACCATATGCAATTTGGGATGGCATGTTAAAGCCTAATGGTCAACCCATATATGGTTGAGTGCATTTGGGAGTGGGGATCATGAGGTTCATTGGTTGAGTGGGAAAATCTCCTTCTGGAGGGATTCTTGTCAGATTGGGTTGACCCCATGGAATATTTAGCACTCTCGGATACGACAAACCACTATAAAGACATGTACTGTGTGTCGGGAAATTATTCCCCCAGGGGTGAGGTAGGTTTTCAGTGTGGGATAGTCCCCAAATTGGTTGTTTACCTCCATTTGGGTTCCCCCCAACTGGAAACTGACCCATACTTGAAGGCTTCCCTCCAACGGGGTACTGGACTACAGATGAAGGTGGCCCTCCAGTTGTAACGTGACCCCAAGTGTAGGTGGAACAAGTTGGGGAATTTTCATTGGGTTAACACCTTGATTAGGCGAAGGAAAAAGGAAGTTACTTGTGACATGACCTGAGGTAGCAACATTATTAGACACTAGACTAGATGGAGTCCATAAAGGATGACCAAGTAATGCACCTGGTGTATGCAAGTGTGTAGCCAGAGATGTGGGAAGAGAAGTTGTACTCACCAACTATTGAGTCAGGGCAACAGGGGTCAATGAAGTTTCACACAAAGAAAAAGTACCAGCAGTGGTAATGTGTGTTAGAGCGACTATCTCAGGACCTAGAGGGGGGATCATTATTCCATCTTTATAGTTAGATGTTGATGCATGCATGCCAGAATATTTCCTATTGTACATATCGGGTGGCAAACGGTAAGTAGAAAATGCATTATAAAAACTCGTTGATGGCAAATCAACGAGTGGTTGACCAAAAGGACCAATCAAAGGTGGATTTGTGGAAGAGGTAAAACCTTCTTCCATATTTTCGACCACTCCTTCAGGCTAGTCACTTGGGGAAGTTATGCTCTCGATTTCAGAAGCAACCCCTTCGTTAATAGTTCCTTTGTTGGAAGCGTTATGTGGAACATTGTGTTCTTCATGATCCAACCCTTGCATTCTCCAAGATCTTCGAAGACCTTCATCGGCCACACTGAAAGTATAATAGAAATAACAATCCCTAAGGCCAACTATCGATGTCAAAAGAACACACCCTAAGAAAAAATATGCATGTAATCAACCAAACAATATTAGATAGAAGGATCTTTCGAAGATGGGATGTCAAGACGTCAGTGAAGATATGAGAAGCAAATACCCTGACCTCCTTGTAACATCCCTTCTTAGTGAAAGAAACCCTCGCTTCGCGGGATCACCCTTGAAGGGCACTGAAAGTGTGATACAATGTCTTCCCCAGGTACCATGGGAAGCCCCCCATAATCACCTCTATAGATACCTAGGAAAGGTCACTAGAGTTACCAACTCGTAGTCGACATCCCGGGGGGGTACAGTCGACAATCGAGACTGAACGTGTTAGCACCAGTAGTTGTCCTTAGATTTCTTGAAGGAAAATACCAATACCCATCATAATTTGAAAAATTAAATCAATTTTATGGTTGGTGGATCAGCAAGAAATAGCAAGAAAGAGGGCAGCAGATTGTCTGCAAAGACATTCCATTGGGCATGGAGTCATAAACACCCTACAGATAAAATTCAATCAAGTTGCATACCAGAAAAAAAGGATATATAATGATGAACATAAGAATGGAGTATATGATACTAAGCATTATATTCATCAAGCAGTGATCCACTCTGCAAAATTAATTAAGAGAATACTTTAACATAAATCATGAAAGAAGGCAATCATTACAAATTCTTTGTAGCTCATGAATTCTCCTACCCATGGACAGCCATTGATCTTCAATACATGCAATATATTCAAGAAAGAGGATGACAAAAGAAATGGAAAACAAAGAAGACAAACTGATAAACATCTCTCGTGAATCTTTAATGGCGGAAAATGTGATTACAAACAGGCCCTCGAGCTTACAAATAAGCAGCTAAATTTCTCCTCAAGCTCTCTCCTCTCTTGGATCATGAACTCAACCCTTTCATCAATAAAAAAACTTATATCTATAGTGTATCATTCCTTCCTACTCTAAAGAGGTCGAATCCAAAGTGGTTGCATCGGATTCCCTTTGCTCTAGGAGTTGTTACAACAAGGTGAAACAAAAAATCCACCTATCTCCTATTTTTTGGGATCTTGTCTATTGTGATAAATGCCTTATGAAATAGGTCATGTTACTTGATCCGGTGATAGAACACATGTCCCTCATGTCCAACTACCTCCTAGGAAACCATTCGAACTACCTGATAAACCCTCCTAGAGCTCAGATTTATCAGACTGTTAGAGTTTGCAGTGCAATTTAAGGATTCACTACAAACTTTCATGTAGGTGATGTTTTCAACTTTTCTCCCAAACGACGAACTGGGTCAGACTGATTTTTGGTCAGAAAATCAATTTTATTATGATTCATCTCCAAAAAAAAATTAGAAGAACCTGGATTGGAATTTAAAATTTATGATGAAAATACGATGCTTTTGTGTACTAATTTGTTGTAAACTTTTTCAATTTAGCAGTTCGCAGCGCCTCTACAGGATGTGCTGTGAACTTTCCTGTAGGTGTCATTTTGTTTTCTGATTAAAAATTTTGATGTCAAAACCTGCAAATAATCTCTAAAAAACTCCCTTCCTTTATGGACCTTCTTCCTTTGTTGAGCCTCCATGGTAGGTAAGTCAAATAAAAGTAAAAAATCTTTTGTTAACAGATGCCAACTGACTGTGTTATGTAACCTTGTAGAATCATGGTATGTTGCCAATGGCTGTAATGATTAGGGTTTATGCTATAAAAAATGTTGCAGAGACTAAAATGTAACTAGATCTAGAAGCTTGGATACAATTATGATAACTTAAGGCTAAATGAAGTCTCAAATAACAAGATTTTGAAATGATGTGCAAAACAAAGAATTTGCAGTGCTAACTTAGTTTCATGGCGCACTGATTAAGTTTGCAACAAATGGATTTTAACTAAGGTTTTAAATAAGAATGGTTTTCAATTTCAAAGATATGGAGAAGAGCATGATCTTGAGTGAAATGAAGTTTTTCAGACTTGAGTGAAAACAAAGTCAACTAGAGTTTTATCAATTGGGTAAAACATTAGATTCATAGCACATTTTACAGCGAAGTTGAAGTTTGCAACAACTGGGATTTGCAACAAGTAGGGTTTTGACAATAGGATTTTAGGTAAAACATGAAACAATTACCTCACATCGAATCCCACTCCTTGTTGCAGAGAACCAAGCCTATCATCCCTTTTATCTTCCATCATTGACCTCTTCAGAGAGTTTGCAGTGAAATAGTATGCAGCGCCAGTTACAATTTACAACGAGTTGAACCAGCATGCAGTGCCTTCTTTCCAAAATGAAAAGAAGATATAAAATGATAAACCCTCCTTTTGAAAATGACCCTTTAGATTTTCTTCATGATGTGATGGCACTCAAAACTAGAGTTCATCATATGTGCTAACAGAACGTATGGGAAGGATAAAAAAAGTCTAAAGCTCTTCCAGAGGACTGAAGACAAGTGGACTGGTAATACTCTTGAGGACCTCGAATGGATTCAAGATTCACAAAGCACTGAGACCAAAAGAACCAGTAACACTCAAGAAAAACCCTAAATATATGCTCTTTATACTACAATTGGTCGAGCTTTGGAGGGGTAATCTTCATTTCTCTTGTGCATGCAACCTCATGTTTATCCCCTATGTTAGAGGGGGTTCTCGTCTATGCCTATATGGCAGTTGTATTGTGTCCCTCTTTAGTGTTCTACAGTCTTGTGTAGTGGTCTTGGACAATTTACTCACTTTTCCTAGTACAAAGACTCTAGCTCTAATCTACTATTTGTGTACTAAAAAAAATGTCTAGTTAATTTTATTAGTGTGTTGGTTGATTTTAATAGTTGTTTTTACTCAGAAGGGTGTAGGAAGGTGGAATTAATGATGTGATGACTTGACTCCAAAATGATGCAGAAAGAACGAAATGCAAATATTTTTTCTTTCAATGAATTCTATGTACGAGAAGGAGAAAATATATGTTTCTTCTTAATGTAAATAAACACCCAAAAGCATGAAACTTTCACTTTTCAAATGGAAAAAATTTGAAATACCAAACTATCAAATTAGCATTCATGAAATCCCAAACAAAAACAAGCTCTTTCAACTATGTACCAAAACACTCTTATTTTCTTCTTTCCAAATCACATGAAAACTCAAAAGAGACACTTCTTTTACTTTTTCCTTTAATCAAAATGGAAGTATTCAATGACACTTTGCAAAGAACTCAAAAGAAAATGAAGGTGGAGAAAACAAGCACCCAAGGAATAAAATATTCAAACGCAAGAATGTTGTCAATGCAAAACTCAATCTTTCAATGGTAGATTTTTTTTTTTCAAATAACTTGAAAAAGGATTGCGCTTCTAAGATGAGATGCAAATCGAGAGAGTTGGTTGTGTTTAAGCAATGGAAGAAAATATAAAGGAACACCTAAAATATTTTTAAAAACAAGTGGACTCTCTCACAAAAGTACCATCATCACTAAAAGCTTGAGAGAATGAGATTAGATGACCTAAATTGTACTCACAAAACAAAAAGTGTTTTTAATCAAATAAACGAAATGGCACACAAGAAAAAATTTCAAAATGACTTTGAAAATGTTGTAGCAATAACTGTTGGGGAAGATATTAGAGAGATCTAGAGGGGTGGAAGAAATGACAAACCCAAATATTGAGTTTGTTTGAAGGATTCCCCTTCAAAAAATGGATTTTAGATCTTGGTCACTCCCTATTAATGTCCACAGGGCGACCACAAAACATTGGTTGCTCCCTGTAGAGGGCTAGAGGGAAATCACAAGGTCTTGATCACTCCTAGTAGGGTAATTCTCAGGATGGTCACACCATGCAATGGAGAAACTTATGACCAAAAGGGTTTGGTCACTCCCTACAATGGAGTAGCTGGAGACCACAAGGTTTTGGTCACTTTGTGGGCACGTATAACCCATGACTGTGATCGTGCAAGTTTGAAAACTAATAGATCTGTAGCAAATCTATCAAATCTAAGACTAAAAACTTTCAAATAGCCACAGAAAAGTCTTATTGACGGATCAAGAAGAAAGAATGGGGCTTACAACAAGCAAAGATCTTGAGAATATGAATTAAAAAGTTGAGGAAGAAACTGACTAAACAACAATGAATTCCCCAGCGGAGTCTCTATTTTGTTGTAGGGTAAATGAACCATGCAGGAGTTACCTCCCTTAGGCTCTTCCTATACCTAAGACATAATAAAGATGCAAGCTATAGATTTTCCTAGATATAAACATACATGAAAAAACCTATGAGTTGATGGAATGAAAGGTTTACCTGGTGATCAGACAGTTGTCCCTGCACGCTCCTTAGTTGTTAGCTTCTCAAAGATGTCCTTCTCTCTTTCCAACATGCATCTGCACACATAGATACACAAATAAACTTTTCACAAGATCAGATGAATCATGTATGAATGGATAATAGGTCTAGTGACATAACATAAGAATATCAATTCCCTACAAAGATTATAACAATTACAAACAATCAAGTAAGGAGGAAAATATTGTACATCTTTTATTAATGGACAAATGGCTTACAACTTACAATAAAGGAGGTTGATGCAGTCCTTTCCAAAGTTCCTTTCCCAAGCTCTGTAATCAAACTGCCAGAATAAGTTTGTTTTCTCCTTTCTCTCCACCTTTTACCATGAGAGACCCTCAATATATAGGATAATAGAGATAATATCAAAGGATAGTCTAGATAGGATCTAGATGCCCAAGATAACAAGATTCTCAAGGTCGAACCACAAAAAATCCGAGGTTTAATCTCGTCCCAAGAAAACTAATCGTAAATAGGGAGTAACAGACATGGTCGCACCTTGCATGCTTGCAGGGAGTGATTGATCACCCTTTGAAAGAGGACAAGGAGAGACCAACACTTTTTGGTCACGGGTTGTAAAGGGACAACCAACGACCAAGAAAAAAGGGACTTCAAACTCAAGGGAAAAGTGGTATAATTTAATGTTTCATACTTCTAACCTCTAGATGATGCCCATCAGGTGATCAGGTGGCAAATAACTGTATAACACCGGGAATAATTAAAATCACAGAATAATCATATGCTCTCCACTCATAATATTTTCATGATGCATGGTTGTAAATGATTAATTTTGATTTTTATGTTTGCATATAATTGTACTTAGCAAATTTTGTATGCTTACTAAGCAAAGAGGATTACTATCTATGCAATTTTGTGATTATGAACATAAAAGGATCAGGAAAGGCTATCTCATACTCTCTTTATTGCAACCATATATTGATATTTTTTGGTCTATGTTGAAGCAGTCATAGGGGATAGCATTTTATTAGGCATTCAACCAGGAGGAATGCCTTTGGCATAAAAAGATGCAATTTTGTTATCCTTGATAATAAAATTACTAGCTTTTTTCCTTGGAAAAAAAATATATATATAAATATATATAAGAAATGGCATTGGCATAAAAAGATGCAATTTTGTTATCCTCGATAATAAAATTTCTAGTTTTTTTCCTTGGAAAAAATAAAATATATATATATATATATATATATAAAGGTGGAGAAAACAAGCACCCAAGGAATAAAATATTCAAACGCAAGAATGTCGTCAATGCAAAACTCAATCTTTCAATGGTAGAATTTTTTTTTTCAAATAGCTTGAAAAAGGATTGCGCTTCTAAGATGAGATGCAAATCAAGAGAGTTGGCTTTGTTTAAGCAATGGAAGAAAATATAAAGGAACACCTAAAATATTTTTAAAAACAAGTGGACTCTCTCACAAAAGTACCATCATCACTAAAAGCCCGAGAGAATGAGATTAGATGACCTAAATTGTACCCACAAAACAAAAAGTGTTTTTAATCAAATAAACGAAATGGAACACACGAAAAAAATTCAAAATGACTTTGAAAATGTTGTAGCAATAACTGTTGGGGCAGATATTAGAGAGATCTAGAGGGGTGGAAGAAAGGACGGACCCAAATATCGAGTTTGTTTGAAGGATTCCCCTTCAAAAAATGGATTTTAGATCTTGGTCACTCCCTATTAATGTCCACAGGGCAACCACAAAGCATTGGTCACTCCCTGTAGAGGGCTAGAGGGAAATCACAAGGTCTTGGTCACTCTTGGTAGTGTAATTCTCAGGATGGTCACACCATGCAATGGAGAAACTTGTGACCAAAAGGGTTTGGTCACTCCCTGCAATGGAGTAGCTGGAGACCACAAGATTTTGGTCACTTTGTGGGCACGTATAACCCATGACTGTGATCATGCAAGTGTGAAAACTAATAGATTTGTAGCAAATCTATCAAATCTAAGACTAAAAACTTTCAAATAGCCACGGAAAAGACTTATTGACAGATCAAGAAGAAAGAATGGGGCTTACAACAAGCAAATATCTTGAGAATATGAATTCAAAAGTTGAGGAAGAAACTGACTAAACAACAATGAATTCCCCAGCAGAGTCGCTATTCTGTTGTAGGGTAAATGAACCATGCAGGAGTTACCTCCCTTAGGCTCTTCCTATACCTAAGACATAATAAAGATGCAAGCTATAGATTTTCCTAGATATAAACATACATGAAAAAACCTATGAGTTGATGGAATGAAAGGTTTACCTGGTGATCAGACAGTTGTCCCTGCACGCTCCTTAGTTGTTAGCTTCTCAAAGATGTCCTTCTCTCTTTCCAACATGCATCTGCACACATAGATACACAAAGACACTTTTCACAAGATCAAATGAATCATGTATGAATGGATAATAGGTCTAGTGACATAACATAAGAATATCAATTCCCTACAAAGATTATAACAATTACAAACAATCAAGTAAGGAGGAAAATATTGTACATCTTTTATTAATGGACAAATGGCTTACAACTTAAAATAAAGGAGGTTGATATATATATATATACAAGAAATGGCATTGGCATAAAAAGATGCAATTTTGTTATCCTCGATAATAAAATTTCTAGTTTTTTTCCTTGGAAAAAAATAAAATAAATAAATATATATATATATATATATAAGAAATGGCATTGTAATGAAGAAGCAAGTTGTAAACCCACAAAGGGTAGTTTGGTGTTGCCAATGCACATGCATAATCAAGACGTTCAAGGCCATGTAGTTCCAACACAACAAATCAATAAATTTATAGTGACTTGGATTACAATTTTTTTTACCATAGTACTTAGAGAATATTGAGTCAATTAGACGATAGCATGAGTAGGTCACAAAGACCTATTTGATAGCTTATGATTTCATGGCGATAAACAATATGGACAATGTTGTTGCACAATGAGTATGTACAAATCTTTTAGTTGGAGGGTATGATGAGCCTTAGAAATGTACAATTTTTCTCTTCTTCTTTTGGCATTTTCATGACTATTTAGCAACTAAATATCTCATTTTTTACCCTGAACATTGCACATGTCATCCGATTATTTAAATTTTATCTAATAACTCCTTGTAACTTGATGTATTGGGCAATTTTTATGGATTTTTTTACTGGAATACATGAGTTATTGATGATTACTACAAGTTGGAGGCACTAATTATCTATGTTACAAGGAAATACTAGTGTCTATTCATGTTTGTTGTAAAGACTGTGGCATTTCAAAAGCTTTAATGGTCATTCATTTATATTGTATTGTAAAAACCTATGTGGTATGTTGATGAAACTATGAAATGTACCGACGAAACTAGAATAGTGTGTCGTGGAAAAGAGCATTTGACTTCCATTGAACATATTCCAGGTTAAAACACATTTTACCAACAAAATGGTTGAATATCGTCTATGCCCTCCACTTCAGGGTTTTGCTCATTTCTACAGCATGATATTTGTGGTGAATAACTCCATAGATAGTGGAGTAATGAAGAGAAATTACATTACACCTGAGCATATGTAGCCAAGTGCCATTTTTGTAGGAGATAAATTTATTGATTAACTATTTTTTTCTATTTCAAAAAATTGTGAGTTAGTCACTTCTTAGGAATATTATGTTTCAATAATAGTTAGGATACAATTTGTTAGGGTTTTCTAGGATTTGGGAACAACCCAAGATACCAAGAACCATTTCTGATAAATGTATAATATTTCAACCCATTTAGTGTTCACTTCAACTTTGATTTAGAAGGACAATAATGAGTGAGATAGTTATTTTCCACTATGTTTGTGTGAATAATGTTTGAGTTTAAGGGATGCAACCCCTTGCTTCCTTTGGAGTAAGGGATCTGAAGGTGCAATGGATTTTTGAATCCCCTCCATTCATAGATGCATTTTCTTGTTGTTTATACATTCATGGTTATATCATTCTTTGTATACTTTTTATTTATGTAGTGGTTAATTTATGGAATTGTCCAACAAACTTTAGAGTAAGGGCTTAGTCTTGAAGCATGCAGTTGTATGCCTCCCCGGTTTCCTGTAGCTATAGCATATAAATTTATAGCTTTCTTGTTTGATGTTAATGCTCTTCTTGAAATAATTCTTTATCCTTAATATTGATTTCTGCAGTTTAATTTTTGTTGTATGACCAATTAATTTATTTATTGCAATTTATTTCTTATTAATTATTTGTTTTCCTTTCATTATTGTTGTTAGTTTGTTTATTTCTACAAGACTCGGGAATCAAAGAAGGGAATAATGCTTGGGTTGTCCTTGGAAAAGGCTCGAAAGATGACCCCTTGGTAGATTAGTTAATTTTTTCAATTGAATGGACCGGATAGGAAACTAGTTGTTGAGTTCTTTTTATGAAATATCGATTCTTGCAAGATTGTTTAGCAAGCCAAAAGTACATACCACAGGTGTGTTGCGAGGTGTACTCTCTTGCATGAGTTAATTTAGATTTCATTCATTAGAGTTGTCACATGAGGAAATCCTTAACTCCACCCCCATCAATCAATTTAACATTTCTATATTGGTTAATCATTGTGATTGCATATGCAATGCAAGCATTTTTAAAGTGTTATTTTCTCTGATCAACAAATTTAAAAGTGTCCTCTTGTAAGTATTGTGTGAATTAATCCCAAATATTATTCAAGACTATCAATCATCTTTCTTTACTTCATCTGCCATTGGAGACAACTTAGGTTGGTAAGGTAAATATTCACTAGGCTAAGTTAGTTTGAGGCCCAACTCCCTATACCCTCACCTCATTGGGGACACGCACTAAAAAACAACAATGAGAAACATGCCATGATACCACTAATATGGAGTGGATTAACAAACAAAAAGAAAGAACACAATATTCCAGAGGTAACACAAGATACAATATTAAAAGTAGAGTTTCATAGTGAAAACTGAATTCTATTAGTGAATCAAATGGTGAAAAACATTGTAATGTGCATAACGATACAAAATGGCCATAATTGACTATATCTATGTTTAGTTTCTTAGCCCAAAGTCACAACCTCCAACATTGTCAACTTCACATCATCTTATTGATTTTTGAGCCAATTTAGTAATACAAAATGGCAATGTACATTGCAATGTCCATAACAAAAGGTCGAAACTACATTTTATCATAGTGCTAAAACCCCAAGAGGCAAACACCCTAAAATCCAAAAACCCTAACCCTAGAAGTTGAGGTGTCAAAAGGAATGCAATCCTTGGGGAACTTTGTATGTCAACTTCCTAGGGCCATAACTTATGCATATGAACTTCATTTTGGGTGTTATTTGGGTGATTACAAAGCTTATTGTATGCTCTATGTGTTTCGTGGGACTTGTCATAAGGTTTGTCAAAATCACCAAAAAAATACATGGGAAGGGCTTAAAAATGCGTTGGAAGTTCAAGGCTTGCAAAATTGTTGTAAATTTGGCAAAGTTTAGGATCATATTTAAGACAGTGGTAGACCCAAATGGCCACCTGGATCAACTTATTGGATTGTCTTTTTAATGATGTGAATTTTCCCATTCATCATTCTAATGTAGCACCTATTATGCCCAACCACTTAATTATTAATTAGAAACTACTAATTTTGATTTAGGAATCTCCAAATACAACTCACCCAATATAAATTATAAATAGAAGTGAGGTTGTCAATCATTTTGAATAAAAGAAAAGAAGTTACCTTTTCAAATATAAAAGGGTAGCGATTTTTTTCGCAAGGGTTTAAGAAAGAGATCATTTGTGTTTCAAAGCCCAAGCCATTTTTTTGGGGTGTTCACTCGATTGAAAATTTGTCCCATTGGAAAGGAAATTTGATGTCATTTGACTTCATATATTGAAAGATCTTGTTTGGCCAAAAATGAGGGAGACATAGCTTCCCAAAATCTAGGTTTTGAAATTGCATTTAATTATTTTGAATTTCATAAGTATAATTAACTTTTAAAATTGAATTAAAAAGTTGGTGTGGCTATTGAATTAATAATTCATATCATAATTTAATGTTTTATTTATGGGGTGGTAGGAGTCGGGGGGGGTCTATTATAATCCCTGGAGGAACAACTTAGCTGACTTTTTCTTGGGGTCTCAATATCTCTTATAACAATCTAGAGGAAGCTTGCGCATTAATGCAAGGGATAGAATTAGCCATTGAAGCAAATAATCAATCTTTGATTGTGGTAGGGAACTCAAATCTTGTCATAGGAAAAATGGTCTCAAAGAGTGTTGTTGTTGATCACACTCTAGATTCAGTATTAGATCGGGATAAAAAAATATGTGCTCAACTTTTCTAGGATCAATTTCTTTCATATACTCTAGGAGAACAATCTGATTGCAAATCATTATGCTAATAAATCCTCCCTCTTAAAAGAGGGTATTGTTAGCATCAACAAAAACTAGGTCAATCTACTCATTGCATATTATCACATGAGTTTAACGCCAAATATAAAATAGTTAAAGTGTCACGTGGATCTACTTGCAATCACCAAATTGTATTACAAAGGAAGTTATGAGATGAGACGGGGGTCTCCTTATCACATACCCTCAGTTATATAGTCAGACGCATATGAATTTGGGAGTGATGTATTTCTTCATCGTGGTGGGATTAAGACACACTAAATGGAACTGTGGAGGAAGAAGCATTGGTTTGTAGGATCCATGACAAGGTATGCCATTTACTTGGGAGTTTTCTTATTTGATTTATTGTTCTAGATTTCCGGTGAGTCTCCTCCTCTAGAATATGGGTTTGTAGACCTCTTAGTTACTAAGTTTGATTCTTCTTTGGGAAGTTTTATTGGCTTAATTTTGCTTCAAATTTTGTACTTTCCTACTATGTTATATCTTAGTGGTGTATTTTTTAACCATTCATGGTTCTGGGAAGGCACATGCCCATATATATTTTCCTATCTTTGGCATCTCACTCTCTATTGGATTTAGGTGTGGCTCATTCTATGGTGTTCATACAGGTGAATTGGTGTTCTCTCCGTTTCCACATAACGGATTATCGATAATTAAGGGAGATTGGGAGGACTCTAAGGAATCATGAAGAAGATATCCAATCCAATGAGAGATCAACCTTCATAGAAACTACAAAGATTCACAAGAATGAGTAGCATGTAGTTACACATGTGGAAAAAATTATAGGTGCATAAGTATAGAATAAGTGTCAATTGGTAGTCCTAGAAGTAGAGTGATTAACATGAACAAGGGAGATGTCAATTATTGTTATCTCAATCGGTTAAGGTGTGGGTTTTGTTTTTTAGGCAACCCGAGTTCAATACCCTTACGGTGAGTTTAGTCAGGAGGAGACACCCAAAAATGCAGCCATGTTAAGGGTTGGTGCAACCCAGGCTGAGTGCGATCCCCGGGTGATTTTGACGGCTTATATGCCCCTGGGTTGTGGTTTCTTATCCAATGGTTAAAAATGCTAACCCTGCAGGTTACGGGCACACTTATAACTGTCGATGCTTTACTTATACAGCTACCAGTTACGGTTCTTCTTTATTATCACAATCATTTAGCACATTATCTACATAAATAAGATTTTTGAAAGAGAGGCAATCACAGAAACAATAGAGACACACAGATTATCCTGGGAAACCCTCATGGGGAAGAAAAACCATCAAAAACTTCCTCAATATAGATAGACCAAAAAAAAAAATATATTCTCCTCTACTCCTTCACTAGGAAAGAGTAGTGCACTACTTAACCAAGAGATACCAAGACATAAACTAAGAACCCTCCTTGACGTCACACCTAACTGCAGTAGGTTCTCCTCCAAGACTTGCGCACTGCAGAGCTAGTTGGTGTGTGTGTCCAAATGAGGCATTGGCCTCCCTTATAAATAGTGGACTGGCCAGCCTAAAATTAGGTCTGGACCGACCTATCACTTTACCCTCTTAATTTACATTTAAATATCAAGGCACAATAGGGTCGACTTTTACATTTACGGCACAATAGGGCCTAATTAACAAATATAATATAAAAAAATTATTCAACACTCCTTCTTAGGTAGAATATTCTTCAAAGTTACAATATTTCAACACTCCCCCTTAACAAGAAGGGTATTCTACTGACAACATGATCAGAGGATCAAATTTTGCTCAATTTTAAAAGTGCTCGGAATGCAAGGAAAATAGTGCCATTGCGTCTATCTCGTCTTCCTAATTCCGGCGGTATATTTATTTTCTCAAATGGAGTCCGTATGAAGGAGATATCGCGATCTGTCCGCCAAGCCAAATAGGCAAAAATTTTGGATGCTGACTGTACCTGTCCGTACAGTCTGTACAGTCTGTACGGTGACATGGTAGGACCGTACAGGTCGTACGGTGTTGATGTGGCAGTTGTTTATTGGTTGGTTGCTGGCGTATTGGATGGTGACACATGTCCGATTGGTGACAAGTAATATGGGGACACGTGGCCCAATCCATGGGCGCCATGTGTCCCCTTCATTTTGTTCATTTGGTTATATAAAATTGTATTGGGAGTCCATGGGGTTCGACCCCTGGACCTCCCCCCACACTAACGACTTCAAAACTCTCCGCTAACCAAAGTACCGCCATTTTCTCCTTGTTTACCATGTCATAAAACTTATATTTAAGGTTGATTTATATTTGGAAGGAAAGGGGGGTCAGGCCGGGGCTTAGCCCCGACCCGTGGACGCATTGTATTACATATGACCCAACATATATGTATTGGCCCGACCGTTTGGCACGCGCATTGCATTGCATTGTATTGCAATGTATTACAATACATTGCATTGTATATTTGTATAACCGTGTGTTAAATGATTGCCGCGGGGTTTGAAACCAAGACCCATGTGTTAAATATTGGCGCGGGACCCCAAACCGGAAGTTGCACGGTTATGACGGGTTTAACCCCCATTTGCCAACGCGCGAGGTCACATGGCCATATGC
>ML776716.1:865365-905126 GCA_009831015.1 Picea engelmannii | reverse complement strand
AATGTTTATGTTGTTGTCTATGTGTATTTTGCATAAGTAATCCTAAATTTATGTGTTGCAAATTGATCCTGTTGCTTTAAACACATAACATTTCACTTGCAATAATTATTCAAGTTTTTCAAGTCTTCTTCATTTTTAGATCACAACATCAATAAAAATTCACTAGACTCAATACAACATCAAGAGGAGGAACATTGTCATCAACATATAGAACATTGTCTGTCATATCTATAAATCATCAAAAAAAATTGTTCTCGTCATCAACATCAATAGAAACTGAGCATCGTCATCATCTGCAGCGCAGAGCTAGAGTAACATTGTCATCATCAACAACATGAAGCTAGAACATCAACATCAACAACACAAAGCTAGAACAACAACATCAATGACAACATAATGATACAGGAGCATCAACGGCAGCAACAACAACAACAACAAAAATAGTGGGCACTTAGACAAACCGTCCATCCGGACCTTATGGCATCTGTTCAGGGATAATAAAATCCCTTAGGATATAAATCCTAATGAGTTTCCACACTACTGACCACAACAAGTATTTACATACATAGGCACTCCGACAGATCGTCCATCCGAACCTTATGGGATATTTCCATGGATTATCAATCCCCCAGGATATAAATCCTAACGAGCTGCCCTATTGGTGGTCAGGATACCATAGTATCATCAGCGTCACTCCCCCTTTCGAGGGAAGTCCTTTCAAACTACACTAAGCTTGTCTCGTAATTACTCAAACTTCACACGAGATAGAGGCTTAGTCAACACATCTACTACCTGCTCATATGTGCCAACATATTGGAGCTTCACAACTCCCTTCTATATCATTTCACGAATGTAGTAATACTATATCTCAATGTGCTTCGTCTTATCGTGGAACATTGGGTTCTTTGTCATCTTTATGCAAGTTTGGTTATCACAAAAGATCACAGTAGCATCCATATCTAGGTCAGATAGACTTGTCAACAACTTTCGAAGCCATATGGCTTCACAACTGGTGAAGCATGCTACAATGTACTCTGCTTCTGCCATACTGAGAGCAATACTAGATTGCTTCTTGCTTTACCACAAATTCATTGTTAACCCTAAACTAAAACAACATCATGAAGTGATTTTTCTATCTAAAGCACTTCCAGCCCAATCTAAATCAGTATAGCCATACAATCTGAAGTCACAATCTCCAGTATAACAGAGGCCATAGTCCAATGTATCCTTAAGATATCTCATCACATACTTTGCAACTACAAGGTAAACACATCTGGGCTCCACCAGATA
This sequence comes from Picea engelmannii, assembly GCA_009831015.1. Lineage (NCBI taxonomy): Eukaryota > Viridiplantae > Streptophyta > Pinopsida > Pinales > Pinaceae > Picea > Picea engelmannii. The sequence goes on along the minus strand of ML776716.1, from coordinate 903,836 downwards.
CTAACTCAAGGTGTTCACAAAAAAACATGTATCTAGTCGGGTATTTGTTAGATACATCAACAAACCAATCACATGTCTATATAGAGTAACATCAACTATTTCTGACGAAGTATCAGCCAATAACTTTATATTCATCTCCATAGGAGTGCACATGGATTTATAGTCCATCATGTTGAATCTCTTCAGAATTTCCACAACATACTTTCCTTGATTAAGGAAAATCTCTTCTGGGCTCTACCATACTTCAAGACCTAAGAAATGGTGCATCGAGCCTAGGTCCTTCATTTCAAATTCAGTAGTAAGCTTCTTCTTACAATCTGTGATGATATTTTCTTCATCTTTCAAGAATAAGTCATCCACATATAGCAGCAATATAACTGGTCCATCATTCTCAATATTGAAGTAAAGGTTGGGATCAGCTTTACTCTTGGTAAAGCCCAAGCTCATCAAAAAATTATCAATCCTGCCATACTAAGCTCTTGGAGCTTGCTTAAACTTGTAGACATGAGTCTTCTTGTCCTGTACTTTGCAACCAAATTTTCACATCACATTGTACCAACCCAGTACACTTGCTCAGCTGCAAATCAATCTGCATAATCATGTGTTTGTTCTATGTGTTTTCTGCAAAGCACTATTTGTCTCACTGCATGAGAGTATGTCCTCTACTTTTTCTGCAATTGTTCCTTCTAGAACCGGGTCTCTGCACCTGCACCTGTTATTTCTGAAGCTAAGAATGACTTCTCTATTCTCACTGTAGTTGTTGAACTGTGAGAGTAAATCCTCTATTCTATCATGGCAACAACTTCATCTGAAACTGAGAGTGGCTGATACTAAGTAGATTTTCTTCTTTCATGGAGGAAACTCAAGCTCAAATATAGGGACTGCTCCCTCTAAATCTCATATTGTATCGGAATCATGGTTGTTCTGGTTGTCTTCACAAACACTGGAACTATTTCTTCGATTACAGGAGCAAGTGTCTCGTCATTGTCTTCTCCCTCTTGTTGAGAGAATCCTCTGGACATAAATAAGGCTGTGTACATATTTATATTGTTATCTACAACAAGCTTGTTATGTTAGACTAATCTTAGAAGTCACCATTGAATTCCCTTCTGGTCCCAAGGAAAAATCCATATCCCAATCCTTCTGACTGGCTTCCTCCTTTGTCACTGAAGCAAGGGAATCTTCACAGGAGATTTCACGTCTCCTAGAAGTCTCTGAAGCTACGATCTAGTCTTCTCAACTCATCGCATCTATCTGTTAGTCCTAGAAGATGTCTCTTTTCTCATCTAATCCTCTCTAAGATCAGGCTCGCTATGAGTCTCCATGCTCCTCCAAGGCTTGACTCCCTGTGAGTCTATATAATCTTCGGAGCCATATGCTCCCTCTAATATCACTCATCAATGTTATATGGATTTTTATCTTGCAAAGTGTCACGGGATTATGCTGGTATCTTCATGTTTACTGCATTGATTTTGGGTAGGCCCTTCTAGCACTACTAACTCTCCCTCATGATCTGAAGAGTGATCAATTGCACTAGAAGGATTTGCTTTGTCATCTTTGGAGCCTTTTGCTTCTCATGATCTGTCTTCATATGAGATGTTTTGTTTCTAGCAAAATCAACTTCTTCTTCCTCTTCTTCTTCTTCGGTACATGAATGTATACGGTCATGTATACAGCTTGGATAGTCTGCTTTGTTAGAAAAATAGGATCGCAGAGAAATAAAATAAAACAAATGTGGAAATAAAACATAGAAGATACATAATGCAATAGAGACACAGATATACGTGGTTCACCCATTGTGGGCTACGTCCACCAGAGAAATTTCCAGGTCCTTCCTTTATTATTATCCAGCAAATGAAGGGATACAACCTACAACAAACCCGTTGTAACTTCCTCTTCTTTCTCTCATAATCTCCTATCTCATAATACAATATTCGCATTGATGCATAACCGTAATACATTTCCCTCATAAAAAAAGGTTTCCTTCTAGGGAAAAAAACCCTAACATAACTTCTACCATCAGATCTATGACCTTATAATGAATGGTCCAAATTTACAATGAAATTACAATATACATTTACAAGGCATTTTTTCCTTTGGGAGCTTCACCCCCGGACCCCGCAGAGGGGGTAACCCCCCTTTGCACTCCCCCGCGTGGAAGAGTGTACATTCTTCTGAGGTGTAAAGTCTTCATGGGGCATAAACACGACTGAAAACAAAGACTTTTGAATCACGAAGATAATCAGGCTCCACAACCAACAATCTCCCACTTGGAGACTGGTCTCAACAAATCCACCGTTGTTGTATCTGCTGGACTATGAACCTTCTTGGATCTAGCAAATTTCTCATATTCATCTTCATGCTTGAATACCAATTGAAACTGAGCAGGAACTCAGTTTCTCCCTGGTTACTCCCTTAGTTAACATGTCTGCGGGATTATGGCTAATGTGTATCTTTTCCAACTTCAAATGTCCATCTTCCAAGACGAATCGTATCAAATGGTACACGAGTTGTATATGCTTAGCATTCAAATGGAAGGTTGATGTATTTGCAAGATGAATGGCACTCTCACTGTCACAGTACAACCTACTATTCTCATGATTCTTTCCAGATTCCTCCATAAACCTTTGTAACCAAATCATTTCCTTACTAGCCTCTGTAGCAGCAACTTACTTTGCCTCTATTGTTGAAAGTGAAAAAACCTTTTGCAGTTTCGAAATACAACTTACTGTTGTTCCACCTATAGTAAAAACATACCCTGTGGTGCTCCTCCTACTATATTTATCACCTGCCATATCTGAATCAACATATCCTTGTAGAACAGTGTTTGCACCTTCAAAACATAATGCATGAGTAGCAGTACCTCTCAAATACCCGAAAATCCACTTTGTTGCCTCCAAATTTTCTTTACCTGGATTGTTCATATACCTGCTCACAACTCCCACTGCATGTGCAATATCTAGTCTTGTGCAAACCATCACATACATCAAGATACCAACTGTTGATGAATAAGGGACCATGGACATGTATTTTATCTTCTCCTATGTCTTGGGACACATTTCTTTAGTTAATTTGAAATAGTTGGCCAAAGGTGTACTAATTGGTTTTGCATTCTGCATTTTAAACCTCTCCAACACCTTCTATATGTACTCACCCTGAGACAATGTCAATTTGTGATTTTTCCTGTCTCTTGTTATTCTCATACCAAGGATTTTCTTTGCAGCACCCAAATTCTTCATCACAAATGAATTATCTAATTTCTTCTTGAGCACATTTATATCCTGCATATTAGACCTTGCAACAAGCATGTCATCTACATACAATAGCAAGATAATATAACTTACATTTTCTAGCTTTTTAAAATAAACACAGTGATCAAAATGACATCTACTATAACCTTGTTCTGTCATAAACCTGTAAAACTTCAAATACCACTGCCTTGGAGCTTTCTTTAGGCCATACAAGCTCTTCTTCAACCTACATACCAAATTCTCCTTTCCTTTGACCTCGTACCCCTGTGGTTGTTGCATATAAATATCTTCCTCCAAATCCCCATGGAGAAAAGTTTTTTTTACATATAACTATTCAAGATGAAAATCTTCTACTACCACGAGAATTAAAATAGTCCTAATTGAAGTAATTTTAACAACAAGAGAAAATATTTCATCAAAATCTATAACTTTCTTTTGTGCAAACCCCTTTACAACAAGTCTAGCCTTGTACCGTTTTTTTCCTCCATCTTCTTGCTTCAACTTGTAAACCCATTTATTCTATAATGTTATTTTTCCTGCATGCAACTGAACCAAGTCCCAAATCTGTTTATTTACCAAGGAATCCATTTCCTCTTTCATGCCTTCCTCCCACTTCTTTTGGGTGTCTTCCTGCATCGCCTCTTCATAACTTTCTAGTTCACCAGAATCAGTCAACAATAAATAATACAATGAAGGAGAGTATCGTCCAGGGGGACTACTTAACCTGATAGATCTTCTAACAACACTTGCAGGAGTTTGAGGTACATGTTGATCTTGTTGTTGTACATTTTTATTTTCTGGTACCTTTGGAGTTTTTTTTCCAGTGATCTCATCAAGCACTGTGTATTATTGTTTTTATTTTTCTTGTTTCTTTCCCTACAACTGATCTTTGTACATGACCTTCTCATTGAATATGACATCTCTACTCCTAATGATTTTTTTATTTTCATAATCCCATCAGCGATAACCAAAATCATTAACACAGTATCTAATAAAGGTACACTTCTTGGGTTTTTCCTCAAGCTTTGTTCTATTTTCTTTATCAATATGGACAAATGATTCACAACCGAAAGTATTAAAAAAATAATAGTTTACATTTTTACCTATCCATGCCTCCTCTGGAATTATACCATCCAAAGAGCTTGAAGGTCCTCTGTTTATTAAGTAAACAGCAGTATCTACAGCCTAGAACTGTAAGGGCAAACCAGCATGCAATCTCATACTCCTTGCATGATCCATGATTATCCTGTTCATCATTTCTAACACATCATTTTCTTATGGTGTTCTTGGAACTGTCTTCTCTCTACGAATCCCATGGTATGAACAGTAATCATCAAACTCCTTGTTGCAATATTCACCTCCATTCTCTGATATAATACACTTCAACCTTTTTTTTGTCTCATTCTCAACCAAATCTTTCTATTTCTTAAAACTATCAAAAACTTCATATTTTTGTTGAATGCAATAAACCCAAGTTTTTCTAGTTGCATCATCAATAAAAGTAACATAATAATGAGAGCCACCAAGAGATGATACCTGAGTTGGTCCCCATACATATGTATGCACAAGCTCTAACCTTTCACTCTTCTTTTCTTTTATGATTCTAATAAATTCAACTCTCTTATGTTTTCCATAAACACAATGCTCACAGAAATCCAAATCAATTTGTTTAAGATATGGCAACAAATTTCTTTTGTGAAGTATCTGCATCCCCTTCTCACTCATGTGTCCAAGCCTATGATGCCACAGTGTTGTATCCACTCTTGTAGAAGCTGAAGAGATAGAAGAGTCAGTATTACCAATACATAAATACAATGTACCTACCTTCTCTCRTTTTGCTATCACTAATGATCCTTTGGTGAACTTCCACATCTTATCTGTAAATATGGATATACAACCTTCACTTGCCAACTGCCCTGTTGAAATTATATTTTTACTTAGATCTTAAACATGTCTTACCTCTTTCAACAACCATTGGTTTCCATTGCTTTGCTTTATTTTTACCTTTACATTCCAACAATTTTGTATGGTGCATCATCACCCAAATGAACCTGTCCAAATCACCTTGAATGTAATCTAGAAAATGTTTATATAGGGTGTGGCATGAAATGAAGCCCTTGAATCTACTACCCAAGACTCAAAAATATTATCTACAGAAAGAATCAAAGCATCTTGTAACACATCACCTGTTACATTTGCTTCCTGATTCTTCTCCTGCTTTCCATCTCTTTGTTTCTTTGGAGTTCTATAGTCTTTCTTCAGATGTCCTTTCTTCCCACAATTCCAACACTCTATCTTTCCAAATCTAGATTTGGATCTACCCTTCCTAGAATTCTCGTGGTTCCCTAAGCCCTTTCCTCTATCCTTTTGTCTTCCCATGTTCTCCATGTTTAACGCATTACCTGATGTCTCACCTATGTTTTTCCGTCGCATTTCCTCACTATTGATAACACCAACAACATCATAAAATTTTAAAGTGTTTGAACCAGAGACAGAGTTACTTACAGCCATGACCAAGTCATTCCATCTTTCTGGCAATGAGCACAATATTAGAAGAGCCATGACCTCATCATCAAAGTCCACTTTTACAGAACTTAGTTGATTAGTAACCGTATTAAATTCATTTAAATGATCCGCAACAGACCCACCTTCTGACAACTTCATATTAAATAATCTCTTTATTAGAAATACCTTATTGGACGTCGAGGATTTTTCATACAATTTAGCCAAGGCATCCATCATCTCCTTCGTTGTATTTTCTTTCGAAATATTGAAAGCCACTGATGTTGCCAGGCTCAGCCGTATCATTCCTAGTGCCTTTCTGTCAAGAACCTCCCATTATTTGCCCTTCATGGTCGTCGGCTTCTTTGATATTCCACCTATTGGTAAGAATAGATCCTTCTAATATAAATAATCTTCAATTTGCATCTTCCATAACTGGTAGTTTTGGCCATTAAATTTCTCGACCCTAAACGTTCAATCTTTCGTCATTGCTCCCACTCAAACCAAGAACCCTCTTTTCCTGTGGGTTACCTTTCACTCTGATACCAGTTGTTAGAAAAACAAGATTGCAGAGCAATAAAATAAAACAAATGTGGAAGTAAAACACAGAAGATACAAAATACAATAGAGACACAGATATACGTGGTTCACCCAATGTGGGCTACGACCACCAGAGAAATTGCCAGGTCCTTCCTTTATTATTATCCAGCAAATGAAGGGATACAACCTACAAAAATCCTGTTGTAACTTCCTCTTCTTTCTCTCACAATATCCTATCTTAGAACACAATATTCGCAATAATGCATAACCGCAATACATTCCCTCATAAAAGAGGGTTGCCTTCTAGGGAAAAAACCCTAACATAACTTCTACCGTAAGATATGCGACCTTATAATGAACCGTATAGATTTACAATGAAATTACAATATACATTTAGAAGACAATTTTTCCTTCGGGGGCCCGCTTGCCCCCAGACCCCGCAGAGGGGGTAACCCCCCTCTACACTCCCCCGTGTGGATGAGTGTACATTATTCTGGGTTGTAAAGTCTTCATGGGGTATAAACACGGTTGAAAACAAAGACCTTTGAATCATGAAGATAATCAGCCTCCACAACCAACATGCTTCATGTTTCATCTAATATGTTTCCTCCTGCAACCATCACTATATCTCCCTTCAAGGTTATTGATCTAAAATGATCTTTTAAACACTTGGTTGAGTTTTAAGCATGTGTTAAATTAACATTTAGAAACTTAAATGAGGAAGAATATTTTAATGAAATAATGTTGCAGCCATATTAAACAATATAGAATAGAAAATAGACATAAGGAACAACAAACCATAACAGCAAAGTTGTTAATGGAGTTCGGCAAGATTGCCTACGTCTCCAGGACTTTGTCTCAGTGGGGGAGACTTCTTTATTAATTCATCAATGCTCTAAAGTACATAAAAATTCTGTCAAAAAGATTACAAGCTGGTCTAGATGTGTTCTGCTCGACCTCATGAATCCAATGCAACTTACGACACCGAAAGAAGCTGAGCGTAGCTTCTGAAAATGGCCTCCAAAGTTTGCTTAGCTTGCTGGTTTTTCCTACATAAAATGAATTGTTATGCTCTATTATTCATACATTTGACCTGTAGGAGAGCTGGTAAAAAAATTGGTTTAAAAAGAAAGGGTTGTGGGATCAAATCCCAACAAACCCACTCTTTGTGGCATTAAATTTGCATAAAATCTTGAGGGAATCGAAATATGGTTTAAACCATCTATATGTGGCACAAAATACATGGAGCACACCCTTTTTGTATGGCATAACAACCATATTACATAGTTTGGCACATATAATATAGTGAATATCCATGTTATATGGTTTTAAATACCATAACTCAACATTATCATTGTATGGCATAACAACCATATTACATAGTTTGGCGCATATAATATAGTGAATATCCATGTTATATGGTTTTAAATACCATAACTCAACATTATCGTGGCAAGAAACTTTGAAATGGGCTTATGTATGATATATTAACATATGTTATATAAAACAAACAAACAAAACCCTCTTTAAATAAAAATATATTCGCTTTTGCATACGGTGTCCATTTTCGAAAAAAAAAAATCGTCGAAATCATAGTGACGAGTCGGATGCAATGGCATTGGTTTCGTCCGATTCTGAGAACTTGTATTTTTAGGCCTTCGTGGATCCATTTTGGATCAATTATCACATGTGACCTACCCGGAACAAGAACAACAAGGGAGAAAAAATAGACAAGAATAATATTATTTATAATAATAAAAAACACAATATCGAGAACAATCATCACAATATATTTTCGAGAGCTATCACTTGTGACCTACCTAGAACAAGGGTCAAAAGTAAGAAATATAATAATAAGAAATGAGAGCAACACTCTTCTAGTGTTGTGGATGGGTAACTCCCAATCTCCATGCTAGCATCGCGCCCTTGACCTTGTACCCTGGTAAAGCCTAGGGTTCTCTTGTGCGCCGCCATGGCAGCTCAAGGAGGGGAGCCACCGCCCCCTCCTTCCCCCTCCACCTCCTTTCGGAAGCTGGTTGTAGCTTGCAGCAAGAAATCGACCACCTCAGTACCCCCGAGCTTTTTCAAGAAACTAGACGCAATCCCAAAGATCGATCTGCCTCCCGAACTGCCAATGAAAGTAGCCCTATCCCTCTCTGAATGCGGACTTGTTGGTTAGTTTATGGGGCTTTGGCCCTCAACCAGATCCACAGACAACTAGATACAGCGAAACTGGAGGCCGCTAATCAAAAACAGTGTTACATGCTATGCGGTCGGACGAGGATACTTCATTTTCGAATTTATCTCTCAGGAGGATAGAGATTTGATATTCAGAAATGGCCCGTACTTCATGGGCACCCAAGGACTCTACTTAAACCGATGGACCCCGATCTTTGACCCTGCTTCAGAAGTTCCTAAGGATGTTCCGGTCTGGGTAAGACTCCCCAACCTTCTGTTTCACTGCTGGAACCCCACCTCGCTTTAGGCAATAGGGAATGGTCTAGGGCGCTACATTGATCGAGCAGAGCCAAGAGACCAGTACTCGTGTGTGCGGATCTGTGTTGAGGTTGATCTGGAGGTAGGTCTGCCCGAAGCAATAAAACTAAAAGTCGGTGACTGGCACCACTTCCAAAAGATGGACTACGAACAACTCTCGTTCAAGTGCAGAGGTTGTCACGAATACGGCCACTTCCAAAGGAATTGTCCAAAGAAACCCCCCATAGAGAAAGTAGGGGAAGAAGGCTCGCAATAGGCCCGGAAGGGGAAATCCAAAGCGAAGGGACAAAGAAGTGAACATACAGTCCCACCGAACGCCAAATCTTCAGGGACCAAGGAAATGGAGAACAGCTTCAGTATCCTGGATAAAGAAGTGGACAAAGGGGATCCAGTTCCAAGTCAAGAAGCGCAAGATGGGGAAAAAGAAGTCAAGAACTCCGAAGACAAAGGAAACCAGCCAGCAGAAGAAGAAGGGGCGCATAATAACTCCCCCAAAAGGATGGAAGGCAATCAGAACAAAGAGGAAGGGGAGATCTCCATAGGCAGCGACTCAGACGAGGCAAACGAAGTTTAGGTCACCCCAAAGAAAACAGGAAGAGGCAGGAAAACCAAAAAAGCCGAGAGGGACAAGGAAACCTACAAAGATGTCCTCAATGGGTCACAACCCACCATCAAGCAGTTGATAAGCATTCGTCAAACACATAAGCAAGCCAAAGCCTCCCAAGGAACTGTAGAGGAATGGGTAGCAAAAGGAAGGAAGAAGCACTCAAGGATATTATCAAAGCTTCAAAAGCAAGCATCCTGCTACTCCAGGAGGCCAAAATGAGCCAGCAAGATGCACTTAAAACCTTGTTGAATGTATGGAAAGGACGCCTCGAAGTAGCTGGAAACGCCAGAGGCACCTCAAGAGGACTCTGCACACTGTGGAACGCCTCCAAAATAGACCTGCTCAGCTCTTACATATGCATGCACTGGATTCACACCAAATTCCTTCATAAAGACTCGGGTTACCAGGTAAGTGTCTTTAACATCTATGTTCCGCAGCATTTGGGGGGAAAAAAACATTGTTGGGAATCCTTACAGGACTACCTCCAGCAAAATAATCTCAACAATATCATTCTTGGTGGGGACCTAAATGTAACCTTAGCTCAGGAAGAAAAGAGAGGGGGTTCCATAGTGAGAGACCCAGCTAGAGAATGGGTAGAGGACTTAGCCTCAGCCTGGGATCTTCTAGACATCAAACCGGCCAAAGGCCTTTACACATGGACCAATAAGAGGATCGGTCCTGGGCACATAGCAGCCAGGCTGGACAGATTCCTAGTACAAAGATCCCTCCTGCTGCTAGGACTGGCAGCAAAAGCAGAAATTCTGCCCCACAGTGTTTCTGATCACAAGCCAATCCGACTAGAAATTAAAAAAGATCAAGTCAGAGGGCCCATCCCTTTCAGATTCAGCCCAATTTGGATACAAGACAAAGACTTCTTGGACCTAGTTACTAAAACTTGGGCCAACGTTGTTCAAGGCTCAGCCTTTTATGTGTGGGAGGAAAAAATCGAAAGACTAAAAAGTGACCTAAAGCTTTGGGCAAAGAACCAGCCAAGCCCAATAGTTGTGCGTCTAGCAGCCCAAGCCCAGCTTGAGGCCCACCAGCTGGAGATGGAACAACAGGAGGTCACACCAAAAACCTTGCAACAGAAGGACAACCTTCAAAGGTAATGGCACAAAGCCTGCAAAGCGGAGGAAGACTACTGGAGGCAAAAATCAAGAAGCTTATGGCTGAAAGAGGGAGACCGGAACACATGCTATTTTCACAAACAAGCAGAAGCAAGGAAACAATACAAGGCAGTGACAGAAGTTCAAGTCCAGAATAAAACAATTGCATATCCAGAGGGCATAAAACAAGCAACCTACGAAGCTTTCGAGACGCTCTACACAGAACCAAAAGGAATAGAAATGGACCAGCAGAGGTACCCTCTCACTTTTATCCCAAGGCTAATAAATGAGGACACCAACAACAATCTGACAAGGGAGGTAACACAGCAAGAGATAAAAGAGGCCCTTGATCAGATGAACCCAGACAAGGTCCCGGGACCAGATGGGTTCACTGCCAGATTCTATCAGCAGTGCTGGAATATAATCAAAAAAGATTTAACCAAAATGATCAAGAAATCGCAACAGAGCAGCAAGCTAGGAGGAAGCACCAATTCATCCTTCCTGGCACTCATTCCGAAAGAAAAAGGAGCACTTTCCTTCAATCGATTTAGACCAATCTCCCTTTGCAACACAAGCTATAAAATCCTCGCCAAAGTTATAGCCAATCGACTCAAGGCACTCCTCCCTCTCATCGTTCCTGAAAACCAAGGCGGCTTTGTCAAAGGTAGGCATATTGTCGATAACATCATCTTGGTTCAAGAGGCTATCCACTCCAGTGTTCGAAGGAAAGAAAAAGGTATGGTTATTAAACTGGACCTCGCTAATGCATTTGATAGAGTCAGACATGAATTTTTATTTGAAGTCATGAGGAAGTTTGGGTTTGACTCGAAATTTGTAAATTGGATAAAAGCCTCCATAGGATCACCATGGATAACCCCGTTGGTGAATGGGAAGGTAACAAACTTCTTCAAAGCCTCCAGGGGCTTAAGACAAGGGGGCCCCCTCTCACCCCTACTCTATGCAATTCAAGCATCATTCCTAAGCTACCAGCTGAGGAACTCCCAAGTTCACAAAAATCTCCAGGGATTAAAAATAGTGCAAGGGGTGAAAGACATAAACCATGCACAATTCACGGATGATACGCTACTGTTGGGAGGGGCAAGTCCGATAATAGCAAAAAAGTTTAAGGAAGAACTGGACGCTTATGCAGCAGCCTCCGAAAGTGAAATAATCCAGGCCAAGAGTAACATCTATGGGTGGAATATCACACCAAATGAAATGCTGGGAATAACAAGAGTTCTAGGGATGGAAGGGCACACTAATTGGGAGGCCTTTAAATATCTGGGAATCCCTATTTTTAAATCTTCCCCTAGAACCTCTCACTGGAACCATCTTGTAGAGAAACTAAAGAATAAATTTACCTCTTGGGGGGCGAATTGGTTAAATTTAGCAGGGAAGGCAGTTCTGATAAAGTTTGTGGTGTTTAGAATTCCTACCTACCAAAGATCGTTGTTGTTAGCTCCTGCCACAGTCATCCAAAGAATCGAATCTTTCCAATGACACTTCTTGTGGGAAGGAGGCAGGCAAGTAAGAAGGAAACTGCACTTGATAAGCTGGGAAAAAACTTCAAAGCCCTTCCTGGAAGGGGGCCTTAATTTTAAAAAAACTAGAGTTCAAAATCTAGCCTTGGGGGAAAAGCTGCTATGGAAGATGGTCACTGGCAAACCTTCTTGGATTAAACTCGCTCTTTGGAGGAAATAATTATGGGGGCCATGGGACAGAAGCTTAGAATTCCCTTGCAAAGAAACGCAAAGCTCCCCTATCTTTGCACTCTGCAAAAAGGCACTTCCTCTCTTCAGCCCTCACCTCACCTGGGTGCCAAAAAATGGTAAGAAAATCAGAATCTGGATAGACTCAATAATGGGAGACCCACCTCTAGAGCACCAACAGGACCTACTGTGCCTCAAAAACTGGATGGACAGTCAAAATATAGTAACGCTCTCCGACATCTCAATCTGGGGGGAAGACAGACTTCAATCCTGGCAAGGGTGGGGAGTGCCAAACAGACCAGCTGCTCTAGACAATTAATGGTGTGTCCTCAAGAGATGTCTTCAAGGGAAGGCCCCCCCTAAAAAAGAAAGGCAAAGATGAAAGAGGATGGGGAAGGAACGCACGGGCTTATACCACGGCAGAAGGCTACCAACTCTTCAACAGCGTCCCCACTGCTATGCCTAATCCGACACTTTGGAAAGCAATCCGGCAGCCCAACTCTCTCCCAAAAATCGACCTCTTAATTTGGACCCTGGCGCACAAGAGTATCCAAATAGGGGAGAAACTCAGAAGACGTGGCTGGGAAGGACCCTTCAGGTGTCCCCTTTGTCTTCAAGTGGAAGAAACCACAGACCATCTTCTCTTAAATTGCGGCTTTTCAAAAGAAGTTTGGAGGTTGGCAACATGCCCCCATTTTGCACTAAATTTTCCTCCTGATTTAATAAGCCTCCTTCTCCACTGGAACTCCTTTTATCCTTTCGTTGTCAAGGGGAGAAATCAAGCTTTCTTGTTGTGGGGGATGCTTCCAAAGTTTATCCTATGGAACCTCTGGCTAGAAAGGAACCACAGAATTTTCAAAGAAAGTCAAAGGAGGGTAGACATAGTCGTCACTAAAATTCAAGCTCTCTTGGGTGAATCAGCTCCTTACCTCTGCTCTACAGTCAAGATTCATAAGTTGGACGAAGCAGAGGAGCATTGGCTAAGCCAGTTCAAGATACGAGGTCTCGATGCCCGAAAAGCAAGTGATCCAATCAAAGAAGACTGGGAGATCAGGAAGAGCGAGAAGGATTTTTCCAATTGGAAAAGCGAAATAAAAACTCTTATTCTCTTCTTTGACGGGGGCTCGAAGGGAAATCCAGGCCAGGCTGGGGGAGGGGGATAATTGAAAATCTCACAGAGGCTACAGCAACGCGCTTTGCTATGGGCCTAGGAATAGAGTCCAACAACAGAGATGAGGCCCTGGCTCTCTGGCAAGGTCTACATCAAGCAAACAAACTCAGAATCCAGGATTTGACAATAATCGGTGACTCCAGAATAATCATACAAGCCATAATCAACCATTCTAAGACCCAAAGAATTATTCTAAATAACCTTCTAGACAAGATTTTCCTCCTACTAAGGAATTTTAAATCTTATAAAAAATTTCATGTGCTAAGGGATCTCAACGGGGAGGCTGACAAGGAAGCCAATAGAGGCGTGTTGTTGGAGGCGGGGGTACTGACAGTGAATGAAAGGATAGATAGCGTGGAGCTTCCTTGAACCCATTCCCGTGCTCTCTCATACACTCAAATGCAAGCTTTGGCAGTAGATTGGAAATCAGGTGAATCTGTAAGACCAGTACGTGACAGAGGTTTTCGTTGGTCGACGGAGTTACCTCAGTACCATGAGGAAGGGTGCTTCAGATATGGGGGAGACAAAATATTCGCGCACCCCTTACCCACAAATCCTGTAAATCTCAGTGAAATGATGAGAACTCATGAAGAGGAAATAAAGGGCGACCTCCCCCCTCTCAATCTAGATTCAAGACGAGTTTTGCAAGTCACTCAGGGACAAAGAGAGTGTGAAGCACCCATCAGACAAGGGCAAGACGCGCGCAGGAAGAGGGGCGACTGAAAATGGCATCATCTTCAACAGGCAAGCCAAGCATGGAAGAGCAGTTGAAAGAGATGGATAAGGCTCTGGAAAACCTGAAGCAACTTCTCCAGAATCAGCTGGACTTCTTGGAGAACCTGGACACGGAAGTTGGTCGAAGAATGGAGCAACTCGAGGCAAATATCGTCACCACAAAAATTGGATTTCCGGAGGAGTTGGACAAGCTACATAAGGAGCTAAAAAATCCTCAGCATGAATTCGAAGACAGGATGGATCAGCTGGAAGCCAAGATGGCTCAGCTGAATAGTGACTAGACCCAAGACCCCAAGAATTAATCCTTCTCTTTTAGTAGTCTGTCAGCAGGAGCTGACCAGCAAATTGGCATTTTGTATAGTAGCCATTGCTGTAAATAATCCAGTACCTTTAGAAGGTGTACAGGAACTAGATCAGTTCACAAGTCTATAGGTATAGAAGTAGAATGGTTTCTGAAATGCAGGCCTGAAGAAATTCGAGGCCATTTTGTAATCGTATTTGTGGCTAGGCCACCTCTTTAATATAATATATAACTGTTTTCGTCAAAAAAAACACTCTTCTAGTGTTGTGATCAATCATTCCTCCATGGTAACCTGGAAACAAAACAAGAATTTTCTCATGAAGGAGATGTCAGTTATATCTAGTAAATAATTACAATAAGCATTTATCTCAATATTGCTCACATGCTACCAATTATTCACTAATAAAACTTTTCAAATATTGTTATCACAATTATAGTGTTTAACAATTATCAAACTTCATATGTGCAAATTTGAATCTTATCAATTTAATCAATCAAACCTAGAAACTAGAATCTTGTCTTTGAGAATGAGGGTTGTTGTTTTTCTTCTAAGTCTGCTTCACTCAAGATGACAAGTATTTTCTTCATCTTGTCCTTTGTACTAAGACAATATGTTATCTTGACATAAATCTAAGTTAGGGAATAAACTCTATAATCTCAACTTTAATCAATCTAATACTTTGACTTTAATTTTGACCAATGGTTAGTATGATAACTTCAACAAATCAAAATGCAACATGGATATTCATAAGATCACAATAATCCCATAACAAGTAGATTCATATCAAAGTAATCAAACCTGGGGTGCATAGTTCCTCTGAATGTGTTGGATTTGAGATTCTTCTGGATCTATGATTTTTTCTTAGACAAAATATCCTTTCTCCTGCAAGTACCCTTTAAAATAATGATACGGTTTAAACATATGCAAGTACATACCTCTGACAGCATGAGCAAGTAGTGGCACAATCCAGCAACAACGGCAAGAAATAATAAGCCTTTAAAACTTCAAAGGTGCTTCATGGTAGCTGGAGGTTTGATAGGGTAAGGTGCACTGGAACAATCAGTCCCACCGCTTCACAAAAATTTCACTGCAACTGGTACTACAACTGGTGTTGGGACTACAACTGGCACAACAACTGACATGAAGGAATTGGCATGAATGAAATAGCACTGTAATTGATATTACAACTACAATTGGTTCTGCAACTGCAACTGCAACCGGTACTGCAACTACAACTGCAACTTAGAGTTTTATGAGGAAATCCTAATTTCTCAAATTTCAAATTTCATAATTTGATCCAGGGAAGTGGTGCGCCTTTCTTGGGTAAGTTCCTAGGTGATCTTAGTTTCACCAACATCCTCCAACAAAGGTGAAAATGTCACTCTTAGGGTTTATGTAGAAACCTTAATTTTGCAGCAGCTACAATATTGAAACTAAATCTTGGAGAGGGTGCGTTGAAGCTAGCCACTTCTTATAAACTATGAGTTGGTCTCTTTCAGGCATGCTCTGATACCATGTTGATGTTTTCCTTATGCAACTACGAGTTATGGTTCTTCTTTATTATTACAATCATTTAGCGCATTAGTTGCATAAATAAGATCACTGAAAGAGAGGAAATCACATAAACAATAGAGACACATAGATTATCCTGGGACACCCTCATGGGGAAGAAAACCTAGCAAAAAATTCCTCAATATAGACAGACCAAAAACAAAGTTGAAGATCCTCATCTACTCCTTCACTAGGAAAGAGTAGTGTACTACTTAACCAAGAGATACCAAGACATAAACCAAGAACCCTCCTTGACATCACACCTAACTGTAGTAGGTTCTCCTCCAAGACTTGTGCACTATAGAGCTAGTTGGTGTGTGTGTGTAAATGAGGCGTTGGCCTCCCTTATAAACAGTGGTATGGCCAACCTAAAATTAGGTCTAGGCCTTCCTGTCACTTTAACCTCTTAATTTAAATTTAAATGTCAAGGCACAATAGGGATGACTTTTACAAAGGTACAATAGAGCATAATTAACAAATATAATATAACAATATTATTCAACACTCCTTCTTAGGTGGAATACTCTTCGAAGTTACAATATTTCAACACTAACAAACAAACAAACAAACATGAACAAGGGAGATTTTTCAGGGGCATCAAACCAGGTCCAATCTATGAATTCAATATGTGGCTAGTTGAATGAGGAAGAAAAAGTGCACCATCTTGATGATGTAATGGATATTGACCAACTAATTCCATAAACAGGAAATGTGGCACTGGAAGAAGCAATGAGTAGACTTGCCTTATGTTAGCTTTTATGTTTTGTAAGTTTACTAGACTATCTGGTTTATTTTGTAGAATATATACCTCTCAGAAGTACTGGGTTATTTTTCCTATGGACATTATTAAGCTAGGTTGTTGGCTGATAGATAGTGTAGAAATTTGCTATTGTTGGAAATTTCTTAATCATTTTTTATTGTACTCTCTCTACAACTTTGTTGTAGCCTTTTTTTATTAATATAAATATCCTAATTATTGTTTAAAAAAAGTTAATGTTTTATTCATTGAAATGGCCAATGCTTTGAGATTTTAGAATGACATCGCCAACCATGTTGTTGGTGTCATCCATAATCTAGTCATCTCACACATGTGTGGAAGTGACACTTAGATGAAGTGAACTGGAGTTGAATTGAATGATGTTTAATGTAATTGAGTTCCTTCAATGATTCAAATAAAACCCAATTCGGTTATTTCAAATGTAAGTGTTTTCAGATTTTCTAAAAATAAGTGATTTTAGTTTACTCATTGTAATTATTATGTATATAATTGACATTAACTAGTTTGAATATAATCAATTAGGATTTTTTTCCCAGAAAATCCTAGAGCACTTTCCCACGTTTCATAGATGGTACCTAGTGTAAATATGTCAATACTAGTTACAGTTCTTGACTTGGTAGGGACATCGAGTGAGGCATGTAATAGAGGTAGCTAGCCTGAGGAATCGACCCCATGATCTCGTACGTGGATCTCAAAGCACTCAACCATTCAAGATAATTAACCCGTTACAATTATTCTAAATAGAACTAACTTTAATTATTCTTAATATTCTTAATATAATTAGCTTTAATATTCAAAATATAACTTACTTTGATTATTTAGAATATAAATGACTTTACCTTAGTCATTTTTAGCATGAACCCCTTCTTTGTAAAATGGCCATGAATTATGAGCATTATTTATGTTTTGAGTGATTCAAAATCCATCTGAAACTAGATTTAGAAGGTTGTCCTATCATGTAGGTTTTATGTCATGAATCATATATCCGAGTCTTAAAAAATGACTTGCAACTTGCACAATATTGTGTTTCTACTTCATTTAGCCAATCAACCAATCAATATATTCACTAACAGTTGCAAAGAAGGTTTGAAAATGAAAATACTTTGAACTAAAAACAAAGGGTGTGAACATATGCAATTTGATAACAACTATATAATTTGATGTTGATTAGGCAAGTTGTAGAGACATGGAGAAGTCTATTAAAAGTTATCATTTTCACATGGGATCAAAAAACATATCTTAGATTGATAAAGAACAAGCAATTGCAACAATTTTATCAACAAAACTAAAGTACGAAGTAAGTGTTATTATAACTTGTAAAGTTATTTTCACTTAGAATGATCATGTGCATGCAACTCTATTATTTGCTAATAATCAAAATATGATCAAAGTTGTATTTCATTTTTCTTCCAAGAAAAAAAAACTTTAAATTTGATATTTCAAGTATGTTATCAAAATATACATCCAATTTCCTTTCGAGGCTCAAAAAATTAATAGGCCAGATTGTCCTATTGCTATCACTTTTCTTTCCTATAACTACTTATTATATACAAAACAAAGTCTCCTTTTAGGTAACCATCATAAAGAGACTTATCCAACCTTCATAAAACCAAAGCGATTTATCAACATACAATAAGACTTAAATGAGAAGCGAAATAAAAAATATGCTTTCTAACATCCCTGCTTTAGAACAAAGATCCAACAAAATCTAAAATCAAGGTTCCTACTCTAAGCTCATGCTTAGACAGGAGCCCTTGCTACATCACCAAATTGTCCTTGGATTACTTATCCACAATATTATTGTACTCTTCATAAACATGAAAAAAGGATAGTTCTTATAAGCTTCCCTTTACTTCCAACACTTGATCTATAATAGGTTCAAGCACCGGGTTGTCTAATCTACACTTGTTGTTTGCCTAGCCCGCCATCAACTTAGAATCTCCAAATACTTGCAATTATTTCACATCTTTATCATCAATAGACATCAGAAGGAGCCACATAACATATAAATCTTCTCAATTATTGGTGCCTCACCTAACAACTAACTTTAATAGAAAATGATGAGATTGATTTAAACAAATTACAACACCAAACCCACATATACCTGGAACTCCTTTGTAGGCTCCGTAAAAAAGGATTCATGCCTTCCCAAAATCAATTTCAAGTTCCTTAAGAATTATCGAGGGATTTTCTTTAGAGGAAGTCTAGTTACCTTCACAAGTACACCTAATTTTGTGGCCAACCTAAGTTAATCTCATCTCGCAACCTTTAAAGATCATTTTATTCCAAGCTAACCAGATACCCCATACCACAAAACAAAGAAAATCCTAAAATATTTTTCATATTTGTTTTTTACCCAAGAAGAAAAGCAATCCACCAATGTGCTTTGATCCCCACTTGTTTCTACTAGTTGAAATCTAAAGGATTTCATTCCAAATCGTTCTATAAAAAATATAAGAAACAAACAAATGATCCATTGATTCTTCAAGGTTCTTGCACATAATACATCTCCTAGGTCCTTGCATGTTTATTTTTTGACAATTACCCTATTATAAACTTTTATTATCTAAAACCAACTAGAGAAAAAAATTGCTTTTAAGGGAAATTCAAGCTTCCATACAATTTACCACCACCATATTATTTGTCCCTCTTGACCTTCTTCCATCTTTCTTGTGTAAGCTAGCTTTGTTGTGAATTCTATGAACACCTGATTTTTAGACCATTTTACTAAAACTAATAACTTGATGGCACTCAAGTTTAATACATTCACAAATTGATTCCATTGTGCAATTTTTTTCCTTTATAAATTCAGATCTTCTACCCTTTTCCATCCTTGAGACCAAGTATTTATTTCAACGTTGTTGGTTGCATCTTCCAAAAAGAAAATACTCGTTGATTCTAATAACATATAAAATTACCTGTACATTCAATCCAGGGTCTTCCCCTAGTCTCACTATATTTTCTCTTCCAACCTTCCACGTTCTCCACTTTTTATTAATGGGAAAGCCCTCACTAGAGGCTTCCAAACAATAGAACCTCCTTGAGAGATTTTCCTCTCCTTCATGAACCAGTCTTCCATGGAGACCCTCTTCAAGTATTTAGTTTTCATAACCTTTCCACGTAAACCTTCATTGTAAACCAATATGCATAAAAAAAATTGTGGCTAGAGCCAAACTGAAAATGTGATTTTTTTTAACCCCCATCCCCCATCTTCCTTTAAATTTGACACTTAAGTCAATTTTATTAAGTTATTCCTTCTCCTTCTTTCCTGTCCATGGGAAATTGAAGAACTTTTTTCTTATTTTATTAAGGATGCCCTTAGGAATGTGAACAATGGATATCCAATACATAGGGATACTCTCCAACATAAAATTGACTAACATTAGTGTTCCTCCCCTTGAAAACCATATATTGCATCATAAAGAGACTTTAACTTCTATTTTATTGTACAGCCATAGCCAATATTCATATTTATAACCATTTTGTTTTCAATTAAAAATTGGATACTTTATAGATATCTCCAAGTCAAAACGGTTCATAGGAAGAAAGTTTATCATCTAGACTTTATCTTCTTCATCGTTGTAGACTTTGTCATATTAATCTCCATACCTATAGCCTTGCAAAATATATCCAGGATCTCCTTTATGCCTCTTATTTCCCTTGAGGAACCATGACCAAAAATCATCATGTCATCTACAAAGAGAAAATGATAGATAACCATCGAGCCTAAAATGTTTATCACTTTTATTGTCCCCTTCTACTTGCATCTTTGATCATTATGATTAAACCCTTAGCCACTAATAAAAACATGAAAAGAGATCAAGGACACCCTTGACAAAGGCCTCTTGATGCATTGAAGAAACAGTAAGGGAACCATTGATTAATACTAAAAAGGATGTTGATGACATGCACATCATAATCCACTCAACAGTTTGCAAGTTCATTCACATTTGCAGTAGTAGAAGCCTGAGATATAACCAACTAACTTTGTCATAAGTTTTTTCAAGATCCATCTTCATCACTGTGACAAGAATTTTTTGAGTTTTTCTTGAGAGCATTCCTTCCTAGGCCGATCCCACTACATCATGTATATGTATGTTGAACATAAACCCAAATTTCTCTTTAGAAACCACCTCAGATAGTATTGCTTTAGGTCTATTTGAAAAGATTTTTGAAATTAATTTATAGACAATATTGCACAAAGATATGAGCCTATAATATTCAAAAGAATATGGGTCTTGACTCTTAGGAATAAGAGTTATAAAATTATAATTAATATATACTAGAACCTTGCCTAAAACCCTAAACTCCTCAACCATCCTTAAGAAGTCATCCCCCCAAGTCAAAGAATCCTAAGAAGAATTCAATGCTCAACTCATAAGGCCTTAGGATATTGTCTCTTTTGAAATAATTTAATAAAAAAATTATCTCTTCCTCGGTGACTTGTGCTTGAAAATCTAAGTTCATTTGGTCATCAATGAGTCCTGGGAATAACCTAATGATTTTCACAATTTCATTGATATCGGTTGTTTACAACTCTTTAAAATGGTTTTTGAAGTGGATTTTTCCCGCTTTGGCTATGCCTTTGGAGGATTTGGCCCCAAGGCCATCTAGCTTGCTGATCTCCCAAATTGTGTTCACGTTCCTTCTAAAGCTAGCAAATTTGTGGAAGAACTTAATATTACTAACTCATTTAGAAATCCAAATAGCTCTACTCATGATCCTCCACTTTGCTTCCTCTTTAAAAGATGATCAAACCTATAAATCCTCTAATTGTCCATGTCATGACCAAGCATATTTAAACTCGCCATCATTTCATTTGAGAGCGATATTAACAAAATAGTGATTAAGTTGATATATGCAACATAAATAGATGAATAAAAAGTATATTTCCTAAAACATTATTAAACTAGAAATTGTCCCACGAAGGTGCAAATATGCACACCCGTAAAATGGGTATTTTAAAAAGATGATATGATAGCTTGAGTTGAAATATTAATTGTTTTTCGTACATTAGCATAAGTCGGAAATTAAGCAAATTGGGATAAATTGTAGTGAATTTGTGTGTGAGATGTGTATAATTGACCATCAATATTGATAACGTAGAATTGATGTGAAATTGTGTGTGAGATGTATATAATTGACCATTAATATTGATAATGCAAACCACTTTACAAGTATGATGAGGTTATTTTCATACCAAAGAAAATGATGAATGGTGTTTTCCATATTGCAGGCTGGCATTTCAATTTTGAGATGCATTATTAAAACAAAAGAGAATGTTTGAGCGTAAAGGTGGTTTTAAAGTCCATATCAAACATATGGACTTTAACCCCACTACATCATGTATATGTATGTTGAACATAAACCCAAATTTCTCTTCAAAAATCACCTCAAGATAGTATTACTTTAAGTCTATTGGAAGAGATTTTTGAAATTAATTTATAGACAAGATTGCACAAAGATATGAGCCTATAATATTCAAAATAATATGGGTCTTAACTCTTAGGATTAAGAGTTATAAAATAATAATTAATATATACTAGAACCTTGCCTAAAACCCTAAACTTCTCAACCATCCTTAAGAGGTCATTCCCCCATGTCAAAGAAGCCTAAGAAGAATTCAATGCTCAACTCATAAGGCCTTGGGATATTAGCTCTTTTGAAACAATTTAATACAAATTTTATCTCTTCCTCAGGGACTTGTGCTTGCAAATCTGCGCTCATTTGGTCATCAATGAGTCTTGGGAATAACCTAATGATTTTCATAATTTCATTGATATCGGTTGTTTACAACTCTTTAAAATGGTTTTTGAAGTGGATTTTTCCCGCTTTGGCTATGCCTTTGGAGGATTTGGCCCCAGAGCCATCTAACTTGCCAATCTCCCAAATTATGTTCACATTCCTTCTAAAGCTAGTAAATTTGTGGAATAACTTAATATTACTAACTCATTCAAAAATCCAAATAGCTCTACTCGTGAGCCTCCATTCTACTTCCTCTTTAAAATATGATCAAACTTATAAAGCCTCAAATTGTCCATGTCATGACCAAGCATATTTAAACTCGTCATCATTTCATTTGAGAGTAATATTAACAAAATAGTGATTAAGTTGATATATGCAACATAAATAGATGAAGAAAAAGTATATTTCCTAAAACATTATTAAACTAGCAATTGCCCCACAAAGGTGCAAAGGCACAGCCATAAAATGAGTATTTTAAAAAGATTATATGACAACTTGAGTTGAAATATTAATTGTTTTTCGTACATTAGCATAAGTTGAAATTTAAGCAAATTGAGATAAATTGTAGTGAATTTGTGTGTGAGATGTGTATAATTGACCATCAATATTGGTAACACGGAATTGATGTGAAATTGTGTGAGAGATGTATATAATTTACCATTAATATTGATGATGCAAACCACTTTACAAACATGATAAGGTTCTCTTCATACCAAAGAAAATTATGTATGGTGTTTTCCATATTGCAGGCTGGCATTTCAATTTTGAGATGCATTATTGAAACAAAAGAGAATGTTTGAGCGTAAAGGTGGTTTTAAAGTCCATATTGAACATATGGTGATCACCTTTTTCAAACAATAATCAAAATTAATCATTTCAATAGTTAAATGTTCCACAATCTCCAATGACATGTGTCCTTTAAAATAATAAAAAATTGGACCACTTTTTTAAACAATAATCAAAATTAATCATTTCAATAGTTGAATGTTCCACAATCTCCAATGACCTGTGTCCTTTAAAATAATAAAAAAAATTGGACCACTTTTTTTTAAATGTGTAGAAAAATTGTTCCTAAGACAAATATTTGTCCATTTCCTAGTATAAGAAGGTTCCTCCTACATGTCTTGTATGACTCTTTACAATTTTATTTCCATTGTGTTTCACATAAAGTTCCTTGAAGAATCCACTTACCATGATTATTGGTGCTAACATGTTTTGCAAAGATTAGCATTTTATGTGTAGTGAAAAAAAAAAGCTTCAACATTACTAACTAGATTCCCTAAGCTTCTACCAAATAAATAAATAAAATGCACATGAAATATCTAAAATGGAATGAATCATATAATGGCTCTCCAAAATTTTAGAAGAAACAATCTAGCTTAACCAATTAGGTTGGAAGTAGCAAGTGTTGGTTCCAAGGGTTTCCATAATACAACTTTACTGACTAGTTTTAAAGTATATTAAAGTATATTCAATGCCTCGTTTTACTTTGAAGCTCACATTCTTCTATTTATCATCAATGTTAGATCCATGCCTTAAACTTCATACCTACAAAGCAACATATAAGTCAAATAGTAATATTAAATAATTCATAACACCAAAGACCTGTATTTTACATTGTTGTTATCAACTCTTTTGGAGCAAAGATGCCACCTAGAGGTAGTAAAACAACTTTTGGTAGCATTTGTCTAAAACTACAAGCATCATTCAAAAACATTACGTAAAAGAGTCAAATAAGACCCAATTGCAACTACTTTTAAAAGAGACTTGGAATCGATAAAGAAGGTATGCATAACTTCCTAAATCACATTGAACCTCTTCTAACAATATTCGAGGCTAGAATTAAGGTTAGGCATTCTTATTGTAAAGGCAGCAAAAGATCAACTGCATTATATGTCCTCACAATGCTAGATAAAAATTATTGAAACTTATATGTCCTCACAATGCTACTACATTATATGTCCTCACAAGGCAACAAAATATCAACTACATTATATGTCCTCACAAGGCAGCAAAAGATCAACCACATTATATGTCCTCACAATGCTACATTATATGTCCTCACAATGCTACTACATTATATGTCCGCACATTATATGTCCTCACAATGCTATTGAAACTTGCTTCCTAAGTTTATTTTCACAAGGATAAAAACGGCTTCAAGTTTCAAACCAAGATAAGAACTAAAGAAGACTATAAGAGATATCAATATCCTTGGATTCCAAACCGAAGGATTCAAGTAATCAGTTGACCCAAGGACAAGGATAAAATGTATTGAACCACAAGCATTCATATAATGGATACAAGCATTCATATAATGGATATTGTAAGAAAATAAACAATTAGAAAAATAAGACATTTGTGACAAAATAATATACATTTTTGAAAAAAAATCTCAATTTTCCAAATCAATGGACTTCAATTCCAAAACTAGTGGAGATGAATGATAAAGTACCCAACATAAAGGATAGGCTCAAAAAAAAAAACATTGAAAAAATCAAGACAAACTTAAATGTGCCTACTCATGACATTTTCAGTCCTCTTCATATGGGTCTTTTCCATCACCATTCTCCTCCTCCCCTCTGCTTTTTTCCCTCAAAATAATTAATCAAATAGTCTTTTAGGTAAATCAAATTAGGGAAATAGAACCATTAAACAATTGAAAATCAAGAGGCAATGAAATTGATACCCAATAATGGTTGTTAATGCTAAATGAACTAGATCTTGAACCCCCAAAGTTGAGAATCAAAGAACATAATGAATAAACCATATAATTCAAATATAGAACAAACCCAAGGAACAAGATTCAAAAAAATGTGCTCCCTTGTTGACTGAGAATTGTTTGTTACTTCTCTATTTGGATGTATTATAATTTAAAGATATACATGCATTGTATATAATGCAAGAGTTTAGTCAGAAAAATAGGGGAGTATAGAAGTTGTTTAATACCCTCAAAACATAATTCCAGTTCATCCTTTTCATTTCATTATAATGACACTTAAAATGATCCCTCCACAAGAGGTAGGAAAACACTTCAAATCATTCGTTCTTGAGATCCACATTCCATTCCCTTACTTGGTGAGGATCCAACCTTGCTCTCCAACAACAAGAATTGAGACTAAATTCGAATTTCCTTTGCATGATTCCCCATTTTTTTGCCATCCACTAGAGCTTGAAATGAAAGCAAGAGAGGAACCAAACATCCTTGCAAATTGGTCCTATAAGCAACATATTTTGTTGTCAATTAGTTATATTCAATTTTACTAGAAATGCATATTTGATTTGCCTCTCCTAAAGCTTCCTTGATTCCAAATTGCTCATAGAAATATTTTTGGGCTTGGAAAAGGTTAAGCCTACAACCTCCATAACTAAACACTTGAGCCTGACTTCATTAATATTTTGCCTCATGAGCCTCTCCGCTATTAAGGTAACCAACTCAAATTGATGTCTACATTCGAAACTGTGATCATACTTGAGCTTAGCCACATCTATCTCAACACCCACAAACACCAATGTAACTCTTGCATCCTTCAAAAACTTAACCAATGCTTCCAAAATAAAATTGAGAAACAACATTTGAATAACAAGACAACCATTATCACTCCTAGTTAAACCCTATGATTACTTGCCTCGTTTGTTGATAAAACAAACTCTCTACAACACGACTATCATCTATAAGGTTTTATTGTAAGGATGTTATGTAAACTACTATGGATATTCTACTAGAATAGTTAGTCATAACAAATCTTACAATATTCTACAATATCTTATTATGTAATTTTTAACTTTGTATTTTAGTGTTAATATTATTAGTCAAAGCACACAAAATACTAAAATAAATTGAAACTAAAATGAAAGAAGCTAAGCAAATAACACACCATCCACATAATGAGCACAAGATGTACCTTGGGAAATCCCAATACAGGAAAACCCAACTAGAAGGTGAGGCCTATGCCTTGCTCTTTTCTTCTTAGTCATGAAATGCAACTACAAATAAAGTGCACTCACCGTGGAGTTTCCATGGACACTGCGACCTCTATGGTTGTTACAAGATCTTCTACTTCCTCCGTTCTACTCCAATATCCAACTTTCATCTGCTTCGCTCAATTATGGACAATAAATAATACAATAATAATAGAACCCCTTACTTTCCTTGAAACACGATATTTAACATTGATTGATAGTCATCTAGGATTAGGGTTTTTGCATGCCTCAAATTCCTATTAGGGTTAGGGTTTTGGACCCTCTAGAATATTCTAGAAATTCCACATGTGACTAGCTCCACATGTGTGAGTAATATGATTTGTTGTGGCATCCACTCAGTATCATGGCAATCAACAAGATAGGTCAACTTGTGGGAGGAATAACTTCCTCATACGAACTCCAATCGAGGTGATATTCACAATGTTGGAAAGCTATTAATGCCTAGAACAACATCGAGGGGATAATACCTTAATTTGTGAATTTTTGACCCCAAGAAACATCATTTGATGCCTCAAACAAACTCCAAAATCTTATGGACCCCATATCACCAAAAAGGGACCTCTTCGAAAAATGGATCCTACAAACCAATAACTCTAATTTTTCCACCTAGAAAGTACCAATATAGATGTCAAACTATATAATGATCCATTTAATATCAATGGATTTTTCAGCAATAT
This sequence comes from Picea engelmannii, assembly GCA_009831015.1. Lineage (NCBI taxonomy): Eukaryota > Viridiplantae > Streptophyta > Pinopsida > Pinales > Pinaceae > Picea > Picea engelmannii. Next base: position 876,682 of record ML776716.1, on the reverse strand, counting down.
GGTTATGAATAGAGCTTCTTCAATGCTCCTTTTCCCATAAAATCATGCAAAAATAAAATTAAAAAACTCTAAACTCGAGAATTCATAAATGAATACATTTTTATGGAATTCTTTGCTAATCAACTCAATTTTTGCCAAACTAGTAGTGAGAAAATTTCAATTTCACTTCCAATGAGTCCATAATTATGCGTCATTAAACTATAATGGTCAAAAATTTATAAATCCTCGAATTTCTTCAAGCTTATTTTAGACCACCAAACTCACAAAAAAAATACTTGTTTTGATAAGTTCCAAATAGTGTTGCCTTGCAAATGTGCATTTATCACCCATGCCCATTTGATCAAGTTGGATCCAAAATGTGAAATCTCTGAGATGTGTAGAGTTTTTATATAGATAAATCCTCTGGGACCTAGAAGCACCAACCTAATTAAAATGCAATGAGACACCTAGAACACCATGCATTGTCGGAGTCAATCCAAGAGAGGCTTGAATGCTAAGGAAAACAAAAGAGAAGAAACAATGGCTAGGTCCATGTAATCCATATCCTTCTCCAGTACAACAACAATTACTTGTAATGGATGGAAAGAGAAAATTATACGATATATTGAGTGATGGACCGTAGAGATATTGTCTAGAGAAGAGCATACAAAGTGTCGAGGATAAACATGGTATTACAAGGATACATATAGCATTACAAGGATACACATAGAATTACAGGATTAACAACATAGAAAAACATGTACAATGTGACAATGTACATGTAAAATAAGTACATAAACACATGAACAATGGCTCCCAAAAAAAAGGATTTCTCACAATAAAACGCATATCAACATAAATGCAACTTTATACATACTTGATATGTGACCTCGGTTCCTTTATTTGGATAGCATTTTAAAGATGTGTTAAAATACAGAAGAAGAATCATGACATTAAAAATTAATTTGATGAGTTAACGTGAATTTTACATTTGGGAGAGTGTTAGAATCACTAGTACATTTTGCCCATTTTCTGAAAATTTACCAACGAAGTTGCGTCGCAAAAACATCTCACATAGGATGAAGCCTTCAACCCGTTTTCATCGTGTATCAAGTGTCAAAAGATCGATGAACTATGATTCCATCAAAATTTAGACTGCAGAACATCGGAAGTCCGACAGTTACAGTCTGTCGAAATTTCAATAGTTGGTTCGTCGGACTTCCGACAAAAAGTTTTGTTTTAGGCCATCAAAAGTCTAATGGTTGGTTCATCAAAATTCTAACAAAATGTTTCATCGTAGACTATCAGAAGTCTGATGGTTGGTTCATCGAAATTCCAACGAAAATTTTCATCATTGGGTCATCAAAATTCTGACGAAACGTTTCGTCACGGACTATCAGAAGTTTGATGGTTGGTTCGTCGAAATTCCAACAAAAATTTTCATCATGGGTTATCAAAATTCTGATGGTTGGCTCGTTGGAAAGATAACAAAACGTTTTGTCACGGGTTGTCGAAAGTCCGACGGTTGGTTTGTCGAAATTGAAACGAAAGGTTTCGTCATAGGTTGTCGAAATTCAAACGAAGATGAAACGTTTCATCATGGTCTGTCGAAAGTCCGATGGTTAATTCATCATAAGTCATAAAAATGCCAATGCATTCGTCGGACTCCCGAAAAAGTTTGCACGAAATTAAAAATAAATAAATAAATATTATACATCATGTCATCCCATTCACGTTGTCATTAGTTGCTATATATGCAATTTCTCTTACTTCATGCATGAGTGTTATTGAAGGGAATTAATATCCCAATCAACAACAAGAATGGAGGATCAGTATCAAGCTTCTCCTTCACCTTTATTGTCAATCAAGTAACAACGATTAATATAAATAATTAAAGGGAGAGGGGCCCAATCTTGAGTTATATAAAAGAGATTTTCAAGTAGTCTGATTATAGCACCATCATTATGAACGAAGACATCATTAGAAGTGACAATGTCCACAACCCAAGTTTTTAATTAAGCCTATTTGTCATGTTTTTTTATTAGTCCTATTTGTCATATAGTATTTCTAACCCATCTCTAAGAACTTTAGCCTATTTCCTCATATGAGCTCGCTAATCTATTTTTATTGACTCTGGTATGGCTAATAGAAAGTTTATCATTCTTATTCTTAAGCTAAATATGATTTACGAGATAATCAAATTATAAAGTTTTATTGAACGAGTCCTAAGTTAGAAATTTTTGGGTAAGTTGTTGGGAAAGAATTTGAGGTAAACAACATTTGAAGTTTATGATCAACACGTTTCGATTGATCTCTTCAAATACAACGATTAAAACCAAATATTAAATCTATAATCACCTCCATGGTGATAGTTGAAAAGATCAACTGAAACACGTTGAATATAAACATTATAAAATAGAAAGTCTTGTACAACAATATGTTGATCAGTTGCAAAATTCTATAATCAAAGTAAGATGTTCCTTTGCTTGCAAGAGGAACATCTGACAAGTCCCAAATAGGAAATTTTTTAGTAATTTATTGAGAAATACTTATGGGTAAACTATATATGAATTTTATATTCAACACGTTTTCATCAATCTCTTCAACCATCAAAAGGAAGCCAAATCTGAAACAAGTTAAAGAGATCAACTGAAACAAGTTAAATATAAACAATATAATATATATGCAATTTACCCCAAAATCTTGCACAATATGTTGATCAACTGCAAAAATTTACATTCTATAATCAAAATAAGATTTCCTCTGTTCTCAAAGACGTTCTCTTTCTTGATTTTAAATATCAAGAGAGTGGAGGCATTCATAATGTATATCCTACCAGACCAATCCTCGACCCTTATGGATATGGATCCTTAACCATAGATCAGAACGAGGTCTTTGGAAAGGTACCTACTATCATCACTTTTGTCATCGTTTGAATAGCTCATCATGCAACCTATAAATAACACATTGTCAAACATTATCTAAAATACTAGATACCAAAGCATAGAACATTTAGGCAAAGAAATCCTACCTCGTGAATTATTTTTTATCAATCTAACCAAACAAAATTTGTAATGTGTTTTTTTACCATATTACTATTGATATATACTTCTACCAATAGACCAGAAGAATAATTACATGTTGACTCGACCCCATCAAACACTAACTTAAAACAATCTTGCACTGGAATAATACAAGGTTCTACTATTATCCACATTAAAGAAACACCTTGTCGCGGCATACAACATATTCCAAGTGCACTTTAAATTGGGGGACAAAACACACATTTCCTTTTTGAGTATTTTTTCATGAACCTTGGTGTTTGAACCATTTTTGTTATAAGAGAAATGTATGATGAAAACCTTTTGGCACATTTATATTCCATCATTATTTTGGGCATGCTTTCATGGTTTTGAGGAGATTTAATGGATTTTAACATGTATCCATGCTCTTGGCACACCTGATAAGGAGTTGGATTTAGTCATAATGCATAGACTGGAGTTTCATTCACATTCTTTGAGGGCACCCTTGTTTTAAGGGCTTGTTTTAACAACCATTTCCCACTTTGCACATATATCTATGTAGACCCACTTTATATGGAATTGGTTTACATGATTTGAGGGGTGTACCACATCTTATAGGCACATGTGTTGAGGTTGCTTTACATTTAAGGAGTTGTTATAACAACTAATGCATTGTTGCTTGCATGCTTATCCGTGGAATTCAATTTTGGAGGAGTTTGATAGATTTATAGGAGGGGCATCCTAGCTCATGAGCAGATATCTTTTGATGGGTGCCTAGATTGTTGCAAGATCAATGCTAGTAGATGAAAAATGGCTATGAGATTTGATAAGAAATTGCAACAAGTATTGAGAGAGTTATGGTGGTTAAAAATTTGTCGCCTTAAAACCCTTACTACATTTTGACCAATCTTTTTTAGAAACACCCCACCTTTGTTGCTTGAGCCAATAAGCATTTTGGTTATTTCGGAAGAGTAAGATTAATGAATGCACATGGTGGAGAATGCTTTGCATATAGGGCTAAACTTTGTGTTTTTTTTAAATATTTTAAGAGGGGCATTTGCATGAGAAGTACAAGTGGCACGTCAAGCCTTAACACTTGGTCAAAGAGGCATATTTCCTAGAGCATTTTGCATGGAAGAGGAGACATGACATATCATTCATGTTGATTCACTAATTTATAGACCCATGTTAGAGAGTAGAATGTTTTCAAGCAAAGTTTCCTTAAGTGCCTAGGATGATACATCAGGGGGGGCGAAACATGAGGTTTGTTCCATGTCAAGTTAGTGATTTCATTAAATCAATCTCTAACTCCAATGGAAATTCTACGTCGCCAAGTCCTCGAAATAGGTGTTTCTAAACATTGAACATTGGAAAACAAAAATGTTAAGGGAGAACATAAAATGCCACATCAACTTACATTCAATAATCTTTAAAGACAATAATATTAAATGAATAATAGTTGTTTCCACCATTATTTGTCCTTGGATTTTGAATTTAAGTATACAAGGAAATGAAGGAAAAATTCATTATGATCTTATGTTTGGGTAGGTACAACTGCATTGAGCTTAAAATGACATGAAGCAAGAGAGGAAAATGATTTATACCTTGATGGAAATTCCTTGAGGATCATGGAGGTGACCTCCCTTCAAATCTACAGTTATCAAAGAGAATAAAAGGTTGTATGACTGGATAATAATTGAACATGTATGAGGTTGCATTTGTCAAAGAGAATAAAATGTTATATGACTGAATAATAATTAAACATGTACGAGACTCTAGAAATACTAAAGGGGAATACCTAAATGAGCTCCTCTTGGCTTCGAAAATAATTTATTCTCCACTAAACGGGGCCAACTACCGCATGAAGGTGGAAGCTCATTTGGCCCCTCCCCCCCTCTCGCATCACTCGCAATTCTCCATACCCAATCATGCATAACAAGTAGCAAAATTTATAGGTAAATGAAAGAAAGAATGTGTGTGCAGATGTGTGTTTTTGTACATACAAAACATGTATAAGGTTCATGCAAAAGAAGGTAGCAAAACAAAACAAAAAATGTACAACAAATATTTTATATTAATAAATTTTGTCCTCAAAATATGTACAATCACTTGTTTTTTTGTTTCTTATTTCTCATATAATTATTGAGTAAATCTTCACATTCCTCTTGATACCCTTCAGCCATTAGGCCCTCTTTTGGTGTTGTTTGACTATGCATAATCTTACGCATTGTACTACTTCTAGTAGTATGGTATGCACGTTAATGCACCATAGGGGCATCCACTACAATAACAAAAAGCATTAAAAGGACATGGTTAGTTATTGTTTGTATCAATGTTTCATTAATACAAAAATCATTACTATGTTTTTTACCTGGAGGAGTAATTGACACCATTGGTTGGGTTGTCGTTAGTTCCTCTCCTCTCCAAGCACCCTCATCTACATCCTCTTCCATTGAAACAAGAAAAGTTATAAGTACACCATCTGCAAGTAATTATTAATTATCGTTAATATATACATTTGATTTTAAAGACACGCACACCGTGATGGAACTGCACACCACTAGAATAATGGGATTTTTGTCCATCGTTGTTGAATGAACTAGTGTTGCTTGCCTGCTTAAAACAGATAGACACATTAATTTATGGGTTAAATTAGTAGTGATTATATTTTACAAGTAATCAACAATTACAGTCTTGTCATTTTATTTACCATATCGTTCGAAGGGTCATAATTGTTTGCCCTATTGATCCGGATAGGATCATTATATTATTTGTCATCTATCTTGATGCTTTTAGAGTGGAAAAAATTAGAGGAATCAACTTGTAGGGTCATCTTAGTGGCAGTTCCCAGTTTCAAAAATTAGGGTCCAAAACTTTCTAAAGCCATTTTGAAGCATTAAACAATGTTTCTTTGGGTTCTGGTGTCTAGAACCTATGCACACCCCCTTAACGGTGTTACAACGATGTATACCAGGTGTCAATAAAATCTCGTATGCAAAATTTATGCCTCCCGCAAGTTGACCTATCATGTTGACCACCATGGTATGAGAGGATTCCACGTCTACCGCCGTTACTCATGCATATGGGGCTATCCACATGAAGACTTTCAAGAAGATTCTAGAAGGTCCAAAATGCTATCACAATTGAGGGTTAAGGAAGTCAAAAACATACCCCTAGATGCCTATCAAGCTATGTTAAATATCAGGCCACTAGGAGGAGAAGGGGGGCATTCTATGTTATTGTATTTTGTTCCATGGTAGAGCAGAACAACTGGGAGTGGTAAATTAGAGAACATAACAGAGGGGGTTAATGTTTTGTAGCAACCTAACAGACCATGGGTCACAGGTAACTCGATAGAGAGTGCCTTCTCCTTTATACTTGCATTAATTACATACTAGAGAAAAGAGAACATACCAGCCTCACCTTCTAGATAGGTTTTCTCCCATAATGGTTTCCCAAAGAAAAACTTTGTGTTATCTTGTGGATGGTGTGTGATTGTACTTTAATATTCTCTATTTTTTCCATTTTATCTATTTCATGCATGAGAAAAAAATCAGTAACTAAATATTCTGGAATCTAAAGGAATTTAACCTTCATAGTGTATATTTCAGTTTTATTTATCATATCTGTTGTGGCAAATTGTTCCAGTGGAATATCCAGGACAGTTTACAGATCATATTGGTATCAAAGTGAGGCTTTTCTTTTGGGTATTTGTAGGAAATTGCAGGATCTAGGAATCGGATTAAAGAGAATTCATAGAAACTCTAGCCATGGAAAACAAGTCTATTCATAATAACCCTCAAGATCCAACAGAAGACAAATTTGAGAGGTTGGAAGCACAAGTTTTTGACATTAATCACAATATGAACCTCCTCATGGCGGCTCTAGCAAGAAATATTGGATCGTTTGGAGATGATGGAGGATCTAACTTACAGATCATATCGAAGGGGAAATCGGTAAATTGGGACGCAGAAAGAATTTGAGAAGGAATAGTTGAGTTCGAGTGTCATGAACCCTTCATAATCCCTATTCAAGATGGAAGCAAAAGTGGACATAAAGCCATACCAAGTTGAGATCGATGCATTAAAATGAAATCATTGGTTGCAACAACTAGAAATTTATTTTAGCATTCACCATATATATGAAGAGTGGAATATTTCATTTGCTAGATTGAAGTTAGAGGGCCATGATTTAACTTGGTGGGAAATCCATATGGAAACACTTAAGTGAACGACTACAACTTATCAGAGAGGTGCACACCTCCAAGGTTGCAGGACATTTTGGTGTGGGAAGACAGTTGCCAATTTACAGAGATATGTGTACTGGCCCATAATGCAAGAAGGTGTAGCACGGTATATTAGAGGATGTATATATTATTGTACCAACAAGCCTAATAGCAGGAAGAAAGGTCTATACCATCCCTTACATGTACCCACTCGACCTTGGGAATGTATTTCCATTGATTTTGTGGGAGGTTTACCAACAACCAGGAAGGGATATGACTATATATTTGTGGTAGTTAACAAGTTCAGCAAAATGTGCATTCTCGTGCCTTGTGAAAATACCATCAACGAACAAGAAGCAACAAACAAGTTCTTTGAACATGTCTAGGTGCACTTTTGGATGCCAAGGAACATAATATTAGACAAGGATAACATATTTCTCATTTTATTTTGGACTACATTGTGGGAGAAGATGGACACTAAGTTGAAGAGGTCTACGACATTTGATCCACATACAAATGGGCAGAAAGAAGTAGTCAATAGGAATTCAATGCAGCTTTTGAGGGGTTACATTCAAAAGCATTTGAATACCTGGGATGAAAATATGATCTATATATAACACTCTTACAATAGACCAATCCACACTTCTACTAGTAAGTCACATTTTGAAACTTGCTTTGTGTATTTTCCACCTTCACCCTTAGATGTTGTATATGGACAACAAGGAGGAGTGAGGGAGGACCTCACAAGAGATGCATTAAAAGCAGAAAAATGTATTGAGAAGATCAAGAAAATCCATTTGCAATTACAAGAGACATTGAAGAAGTCATAGGAAAAGTACAAGGCTAGACATGACCAACACAAAATAGAGAGAACATTTAGAGTGGGAGACAGAGTATGGTTACAACTAAATAAGGAAATACTAGAGGGTCATGGTAAGAAGATCGAGGCTCTAAAGTATGGTCCTTTTGAAGTATTAGAAAATGTGGGAGATAATGCCTAAAGACTCAGTCTACCCCCATACATGTGCATTTACTCAGTAGTGAATGTGGAGAATCTCAAACTCTATGAGCCTTCCATCTTGGATCAGGAGGAGGATCAAGTCATACCTTCCATAGAAGACTTATCACAACATGATCAGGCAAAGTTAGCAAAGGACACAGTTTTGCATAAGCAGTCCAGAACTACAAGACATGGGAAGCATGACCTTTGGCAGATTGGGTTGAAAGGACAACTTCCAAGCAAAGAAAAGTGTTATTCTAGGGAGAAGGTAGAGGAAAATTTTCCTCACCTCATTCAATAAATATTTTGGGACCAAAAGCCTCCATAAATGGGGAGATATGATCTGGATAAGATCATTATATTATTTTTCATCTATCTCGATGCTTTTAGGGTGGAAAAAATTGGAGGAATCAACTTGCAGGGTCATTTTAGTGGCATGTCCTAGTTTGGAAAATTGGGTTTGGAACCTTCTGGAGCCATTTTGAGGAATTAAATAACATTTTTGGGGGTTCTAGTGTCCAAAACTATTGCACACCCCCTTGGCATTATTCTACACTCTTAGACCTTTCCAACAATGTAGATTGTGCGTCAATCGAAGCTCGTATGCAAAAGTTATGCCTCCCACAAGTTTACCTATTGTGTTGACCACCGTGGTACGAGAGGATGCCACATCAACCCTCGTTACTCATGCATATGGGGCTAGCCACATGATAACTTTCAAGAATATTCTAGAAGGTCCAAAACCCTATCACAATTGAGGGTTGAGGAAGTAAAAAACGTACCCCTAGATGGTTATCGGGCTATGTTAAATACGAGGCCACTAGGAGGAGAAGGGGGGCATTCTATGTTATTGTATTTTGTTCCATAGCAGAGAAGAACTATTGGGAGTGGGAAATTAGAGAGCATAGTAAGGGGCTTAATTTTTTGTAGAGGCCTAATAAGCCACAAGTCTCAGGTAACTCTATAGAGAGTGCCTTATCCTTTGTACTTGCAATATTTACATACCAGAGAAAAGAGAGCAGAGCAGCCTCACCTTCTAGCTAGGTTTTCTCCCATAAGGGTTTCCGAGAGAAAATATTTGCATTATCTTGTGGATGGTGTGTGATTGTACTCTATCATTCTCTATTTTCCACACTTTATCTATTTCATGCATAAGCAGAAAATCAGTAACTAAATATTCTGGAATCTAAAGGAATTTAACCTTCACAGTGTAGATTTTAATTTTATTTATCATATATGTTGTGACGAGTTGTTCAAGTGGAATATCCACGGCAATTTACAGATCACCCATCCTTTTTCAACGTTCCACCATTGCTTTAAAGTCGAAACCCTCTGACAAAGTCATTTCTCCTACATTTTTTCTTGCTATGTCTCTCCTTCAACATCCCAAGATGACTTGAGGACAACACACCAAGAGGACTCTAGGACATCACACCAAAGTAATTAGAGCATCATAACAGATGCAGTTTTTAGGGGTTTCTTCTTTCACGGGGCATAAAGAAAATAAGGCTTCTCATAATCTATTGTTACAACGTGTTTCCAAGCCCAAAAGATACCCTTCCAAGCAGATTTTCTCCCTTCTTATCTGTTGTTGGAGTTTTAGACATTAGAATCTCAATTTTTAGGAAGTATTTTACTATTTTAAGGTTTGTTAAGGGTGTTTATTTAGGTTTTTTTGGTAGGGCTCTTGTGATGTTTGTTATGCAAGGTAAATAACAAAACATTTGCTCATCTCTTCATTGATTGTGCATTTGTTAGACAAATTTGATCACTTCTACTACAGACACAGATCTCCTAGTGAACATATAGCCAAGAGATTTGGACCAATTTATTGTTGGTTTGGGGAATGCTTACCTAAGAGGATTAAAAGGGAAGTTGCTTCTCAAAGTAGTCCGGAACTTAGTTCCAAGATTTATAGAGTAGAAAATTTGGCCTAATAGAAATACTTTGATCCTAAATAACTTGATGAAGTCCATTCTACAGGTTAAAAACTCCATTCTTCGATGCTCAAAGAAACCATCTTCGTGACCTTTCGGGAAAATGTGATTCTAGCATCCTCTAAGAAACATTTATATGTGGCTCTATGCATGGGACATTGTTGTTAGGGAATTTGTGTTAGACAATTTTGCTTCAAAAGGAATCAATGAGCTTAATGAAGAAGACATCCTTCGGTGGATAAAGTAGAGGAGAAAGACTGTCCTAATTTGTAAAGGGGTGTCTAAAGGCAAACCTAGCCCCTTGGTTTCAGGTGTTCTGGTAATTGATCCAAGAAGAGAGGTCCAAAAGAATTCCTGGAACATTGGTCGAAAAACCAATAATCAGGTCTGGAACATTGGTAGGAAAACCAACAATCTAGCTAAATCACTGGAGGCCTTAAAAGGTTTATAAATAATGCATAAGAATACGATGGGAGGAAGTAGTTTGCATTGGAGACTCAAAGTTGATCACCAAGGCTCTTAGGGATATCATGATCCTTAAAATCTGGAAATTGATAGGTTAATTTGAAGGTGCAACTTTATAATGTTCCAAACTTATATTAGGCTGCAATATTATGTTGATTGTGCCAATTTATTGTTTTACTTTTGTATGATTTTACTTATCATTGTTTAGCGTTGTGTTGGAAGCCAATTCAATTTTTTTAATTGCCCTAAAAGCTACCTACACCTATGACTTCTGAACTTCAAATTACCGTCGCTTTTTGCAAATCAACGATATTTTCATTCCATGCGACATTTGCAAATTGGTCGATTTAGTTTTCACGACTGAAAGCGTGAAAACTCCTCTATCGTTATTTGAATTGTTATGATCTTCTCATTGATATTCTGAAAGGCACTTACCTTTGGTTTGTTATTAAGGGTCTGAAATGATTTTTCGAACTATGTATGTTTGCCTATTCTTGCTTTGATTGCGCAACTTGATCTCTGTTTGATTGATAAGGCATTGAGCCTGTAAATTTATGGGTTATATTTGATTCTATAAGAGTCATGGTTGATTTTGTTTTATATAATGTGATCCTTATTATTATAAGCTCTTGGCTTGTCGATTTTATGAAATCATTGGTCACAATGTTTTTAAATGTTTGATTACACA
>ML776716.1:833605-852068 GCA_009831015.1 Picea engelmannii | reverse complement strand
ATGATGACAATGACAACGATGATTACAATGATGACGACGACGAAGATGATGATGACGATCACAATTTTGATTATGGTGATGTTAATGATGATGATGATGACGACGATGACGATGATAATGATAATGATGATGATGATGATGGAAATGACAATCATAATGACTACGATGATGATGACAACGATGATGATGACAATGACGATGATGATAATAATGACGATGACAATGATGATGAGGAGGAGGATAACGATGACAATGTTGATTATGGTGATGACAATGATGATGACGATGATGAAAATGTTGATGGTGATGACAATGGAAACAAAGATGATGAGGAGGAGGAGGATGACGATGATGATGAGGATTACGATGATGATGACAATGATAATGAAAATGATGATGAGGAGGAGGAGGACAACAATGATTATGGTGATGACAATGATGACAACAATGATGATGACAATGACGATGACGGTGATGACAATGGAAATAGAGATGATGAGGAGGAGGAGGATGACGATGATGATGAGGAGGAAAATGATGAAAATGATGATGATGATGATGATGACGACGATGATGATGATTTTTAGCACTCTATAAATTTCTTGGCCGAGGAAGTAAATCCACAAAGGTAACCATAAAACCACTTTAGAACTAAAACTAGCCCTTTCAGTTCAAAGAGGGATCTCTCTTGTCACTTAGTCTCTGAAAGATAAATTTTATCTTAAATCTCAATGGTTAGGTCTTCAATAAACAAAGAGATTTATAAAGTTGTTGGCGGGAAGGAGGAGGAATCCATTGAGGCATGGAGTCAACTTTGAAACAAATGGAACTATCAATGACTAGTTTGTAGAACTATCAAAGAAGTAGAGGCTAGGTAGCTGATAATATTTCAGTGAAAATATTGTTGTTGTATAAAGGAAGGAAGAGAAAACAAATAACTACAATCAGAGCACCAACTTGGTTGAATTTTGATTAAGTTAAGAAGAAATTACAATACTTAATTGTTTAATATAGAGCATCAATATCAGATGAATTCCAGACCATTACTTTCCAATTTAAGTATATGAAGGTTGCAGATGAAATGAAAAGAGAAAATAGGAAATACATACATAAGAAAGGAACACACACTTCAGATCACCACCACAAGAATCTCTAGTATGAATAGCATTGTACTTCTACACTAATATTCCATTAAAATCCAGAAACATTATAAAATGCTCAAGAGAAATGTCGTCCATGCTTCTGCCAACCTCTTGTACATTCAAAATGATCCAATATAAAGGAAAAATTCATCCCTGAGCTAAGGAAGTCGAGCTTCAACCACTTTCCTTCATTTTTGGATCTAGTTACATTAAAATAGGAACAAACTCAAAACTGCCTACTAAAAATAGAAGTTTGTTTTGACCATATTAAATACATAACAATATTTCAAAATATGAATAGTCCTCATCTTGATTTTGAACTTTAGGGTTGATGTGAGACACTCAGTATAGCTAGAGATTATCTGAGGCTAATTTGAATGTTGACCTGGCTCCCTGGTATGTCTGCGTAGCATGTTGCTGCAACTTGTTGTGTAACTATGAGCTACAGTAGTTGCGTAGCGAGTTTAGACAGCGGATGTTTTCTTCAGTTGTCTTCACATAGTTGGTTTCTACAAGGTATCTGGAGGCTGGAACTGACCATTCTATCATTCCAAATGATATGTTGAACTGTAGAAACATAAACCTACTTTCCAAACATTACCCTTTACTCTAAACTTCAAAAACTCAAAACTTTTTCAAAGCCATAAAACTTTAATCTTGACATCCAGTGAGTAGCATACATAATATATATTAGCTATTGTATTGTTTTCAAACCATCCTGAGCATCCAAACTGCATTTATTATAGTGAGAAACCCATTTATGCATCAAATGTATCCTTATAGCACTTGCATAGCGTGAGATCGCTACACAAGTTTTGTGCATTGTTCTTTTCCAGACAAAAATTATCTCAAAATGTTTTAGCCCTTCATTGATCAAAAAGACAAAACTGGAAAAATGTGACTCATGGATTATATACTTTAGCCACCTCTGCAAGCAGATCCAACTTTCCCCTAGCTTCATCATCAACTTTTGTTTGTTTCATCCTTAGTTTCAGAGCCCTATTTTCTTTCCTCGATGACAAATTATGTTTGTCCAGATTCTTCATTTGCTTGTGCAAAGGTACATTTCTTCTTAACCTTACCTGGGCATTGGAAATAGTTGCATGGGAATTGGAGATGGTTGGTCCACACTCATGAAGTTGTTTGTCAAATTTTTTATTTCTTGTTCTATTCTCTTCCCTGATTTGAATGATCAAATCATGTGCTTCTCTTAATTGTTTGTTAATCCTTTTGACAGTTATCTCACCTCCTCCAGGTGACGTATGGATCTTTTCAGTTGTTATGGGTTGGTCCTATGCATTGTGGTCATCACCGAGGCTACCTCCGGTGGGGTCATGTGCTTTCTAATAATATCTAGACTTAGTCTTCTACATGAGACCATATACTATCCTAGTTGTAGTTTAACCTCTTACCCAAAAGAGTGGGGCTCTACATAGTCATAATTAGAAGATCGAATTATTGGTTTATTGGTGTAATAGTAAATTTACAAAACATCACTCATTCATACACAAAATACCAAGGTTAAAGTGGCTATGCTAATTAATGAAAAGAATAATGTTTTCTTTTAATTTTTATTTATTAAAATGCAAAGTTGTTCAGGACATATTCCTGAGTCTAAAGATAAACACTAACACAAACACATTAAATGTGCTTGGTGTATGTCGATAGATGTATATCATGGATATTAATCAAAATAAAACAATACCCATGTTCAATGTTCATGATATATTGAAAATATTTAGCAAAATTTAACATTTTTGTTTTATGTATATCATTTTGATTTGGAGCACTCTTAAGGTATAAACGTATTGTGCAATGTAAATATTTGATATTTGTAATTCCATCAATCTAAAATGGTTCTTGCCGAATTAAAATAATTGATATCGCTCCATATTATTTTGAATAGCCCCCAAAAAACAAATTCATGAAATATTTAGACCTTATTGATTAACCAAATTACACACATACACAATTTCAAAACATCATATACAGTTCTTATCTGAAAAACTCTTTAGCATGATTAACCAAATTGTCAAACTCGTGATTTTTTTCATTAAAATGAGTAAACTTGTTTAATTGTCTAGGATATAAAATCATTCCAAACATTTAAAGTACAAATTCATCCCAAAGAAATAATTAATATTATAATATAAAAATAGTTCAATTTACAAGGATAATCACTGTATATTTTTTCCTAAAAAAAAAACATAGCTTGCATTAAAATAAAAGAAGTGACATTCTGAAGGCACATGAAGACGAAATAAAAAAACACCATTGAGAAAGTCCATTACAAATACTACAAAAGAATGCTCTATAGCACAAGAGTGACTCCTACCCAAAACTTGGATCTGATAGAGTTCATGACCCAAATACTACCAATGACCGAATCAAAAGACTCAGAAAGCATCTCTATAGCAATCAACAATCGATCATCTATAGATCAAAGAAAATACCACTCCTTCTGTACATTAGATCTCAAGAACATAATTCGTCCATAAGTAATCGGTTTTCAGGACCCACCGCATCCTTAGATAAGGTGTCCACAAATGAATTTAGTTCCCTAAAGATATGCATGAATGCAATCCTCTGAAAAGAGGTAGAAATAAGTTTCAACCGATGGCCAATATTGATCAATGTAGTGTTTACTATCTGAGTTGCCTCCAACATCCACTCTGTAACCATTTTAAATCTCCAAACACCTAAATTATGTCCACTATGTGACTTAGAGCACATTTCAATTGCTCGAATAGCACATTAAATTCACTATAATTATTAGAACTCAAGCCAAGACAAGCTTTCCCAGTAATATAGTGAGTATTAGATAAGTATATGATAAATCCAACTCCACTACGTCAATCTTGACCTCGAGAAGCCATGTCAAAGAATCCCCATGGGATTTGACAATCAACCTTCATTGTCCCTATTACATGTGGACGTGTAGAAGCCTTGTAATGGTTCAACATCCCAAGAGCTTGTTTAGCAACTTGAAAATATGGGCACCCTTTTCCAGCGAATAAACTATTGTTTTACGTGATCAATATACCCCAAACTACTAAAGGAGGGAGCATATGATACATATTCAACTGAAAATTATTGAAAAACTCTTTTACAACATCTATCACATTATCTGTGTCCCATAGATTGGGGACGCCTACCTTGTAACCCATGTCCGCCTTTACTTGACATGAAAAAGAACAATCAAGAAATATATATGATGAGTCAATTCCTCTAAACATTTGCAAAGATAGCATATCCTCGACCCCTACTTACCCAGTTTCTATAGTCTATCCCACATGAAAAACCAATCCTTGAAAGCAAGCCAAAGGAAAAGAGGGCTCTTTAGCAGGCTCCTGAGCTTCCACAACTTCTTGTACCACCAATCCTAATTCGAATCCTCCTCTTCCATTGAAGCGTAATATCCAAGCTTTGTTGTATATTCTCCACCCGATTCATTAAAAACACAAGCCAATTTGTCCTCTTCCTCGAACAAATGAATGTGCGCCTTACTGATGTTCATGTTTGTGGTAGCATCGGACAGGTACTTCCACATTGGCATGTGTCTAGCATGTGGAAGCCGTCAAAGAATCTTCCAGTCTTGAGTTTACTTTATTTAAAAGGATTTCATTAAAGTAAAATTGTATTTATTAGTGAATTGAGTTGTTTAAGGAACATACATAGCATGCAACATGTAATTTAAATCTTAAGTGAGTGTGAGAAGTAATCTCAATCATAGATCACTTTAGAGATTAGAAATAGATTGTAACTCATGATTATAAAAGTAAGGATAGGAGAGGGGGGAAGACACTTGTGTGAGATACACTTGTGAGAGATGTGTGTTGAGGGAGTGGACACAATCGAGACTTTGAGAAGAAGTCACTTTGGTGAGAGACCAAGGTTGAGGATAGCAACGAAGGACTTTTTTCTAATGTGAGGAGTGTAGAAGCAAAGAAGGACTTTTGCTTACACTAGAGTGAGGATATCTCACTAGTTGGTTGAAGAGACTTCATCCAAGTATTGATGAGAGGGTTGGATAACAAAGGATCATGACTCAAGATCTTGATAGGTGGAGAGGGACTTTCATCTAGAGGTCATACAGGTCAAGGAGGAGAGAGAGCAAAAGCAGTCGTAGGTGGGTTTCAAAGCATAGAGACCACAAGAAAGCAAAGCACCGTACAAAAGTGGTTGTACATGCTTTCCATACATATCCATGGGTCATAGTTTAAACAGTCGTGGATATCCGCGGGTCACAAAAGGGCAAGTCATGGATGTCCACGGGTCACAGAAGAACAAGACGTGGATGCCTCAGGAAATGTGCCAGAACATGCATACAATAGCACAGGAGTTTCCAGGTTTGTCTACAGTGCATACTTCTCTCAGTGGGCCATTATCCCTATTATGGGAGCCCTGATTTGACCTTAATAAAATCATCATTGGACTGGTTTTCTCTCCAAGGTTTTTCCAGGGGTTTACCTAAAAATATTGGTGTTTATGTGTGCTTGATTTGGTTTCCTTGTTTATGCTTCCACTTCATACTTAGTTGATTACTCAGTCATTCTTTTAGTAGATAAAGTGATTTTATTTTGAGCTAACTATTGGGTGTTGATTAGAGTGGAAAAATATCAACACGTTATTAGTGCATACCGAGGGTTGAATCCACTCAAGAATAATTTCAACATGGTATCAAAGCATACTTAGGGTTGAAAGAATTTCAACATGGTATCAGAGCATACATAGGGTTGAAATAATTTCAACATGGTATCAGAGTCGAGGCTTTGAAGGGAAGAGGGAGCCTAGTCTCTGAAGGGAGGAAACCAAGAGGACAGACCTTACCGGGTAAATAACCAATAGGGGAAATCAAAGGAAAATTTTCAAGGAAACAGTCATACATGTTAGTATAGGGGCAATTTCTACAGAGGGTTATCATATCAAATCTTGAAGATGGTCAACACATTGAAGATGGAGGACAAGTTAGAAGGGGCAACAAATGTTTAGGCATGGAAGGCAAGGATTCTTCTTCAGTTGGAGGAGAATGACCTCAAAGAGTATGTTGAGGGTGTGGTTGCAAGTCCTATTGATCTGCAGGAATTGGCAGTTCACAAGAAGAAGGAAGTGAAGGCCAAGTAGGTGTTGCTAGAATCGCTAAAGGATCACTTGATTTCACACATTGTTAAGAAGAAATATGCCAAGGAAATGTATGATGCTTTGGTGAGTCTATACCAAAACAAGAATATAGGCAGGTTGCTACATTTGAAGCACTGAATTCAAGTTGTTAGGATGTCCAGTGAGGACATGATTGTGAATTATCTTAAGAAGATTACATAGATATGAGATCATCTCAATGATTGGTGAGATAGTAAAGGATGTTGAGTTGGTGAATGTAGCGTTGAGATGTCTTCCCAAGTCTTGGGAACCTTTTCTGCAAGGGATCTGTGCATGAGAGAAAATACCAGGGTTTGATAGACTATGGACTGATTATATTTAGGAGGAGACTCGGTTAGAGTCCAGTGATGGTTTGAAGAGTAGTCATGATGAGAACTTTTCTCTTGCTAGCTAGGCAAGGAAGGGCAAGTTTAGGAAGATTGTCAGTGAAGATTTGATCGTTCAAGATGGAAAGAAGAAGAAGGACATGAGCAAAGTCAAGTGCTTTGCATGTCACAAGTTTGGACATTATGCAAGGCAATGTCCTCATAGGAAGAAGGGGGGAAATGAAAGGCATTCGGAGGTAGTTGCATCGGCAAATACTCAATTGGATGAGTTTTGCAAGAAGTTTGAACATACAAAGTTCTTACTTATTTCCCAGACTTCCTTGGGCACTATATAATATGGTTCATGGTTGTTAGATAGTGGAGCCATGTGTCATATGACAGGAGCATGAGAGGTGTTCGAGAACTTCACAGAGTCTGACTCAGAGATGCATGAGAAATTTGGTATGGGGACCAAGCATGTAGTGAAGGGATTTGGAACAGTGTCATTCCAGATGGAGTCGGGAGGCACATTGATAGTGTAGGATGTGTTGTGGGTTCCAAAACTCAAGAGTGTGATCTCAGTCTCAACGATTGAGAAGAAGGGATTTGATGTAGCATTCCAGGATGGAAAGGCACTTATCATGCCCAGAGGATCTAGCTTAGAAAAAAGAAATTATCTTTGGAGTTAAAGAGAGGAACATGCATAGGCTAAAGGGCCAGCCTATGAGAGCAATTGCCAACAACATAGTGATAGAGAATGAGTAGGTAGCTCCGAAGGTTGAGCAACTTAGAGGGATTCAACCTTCAGGTTGAGGTGGGAAGGAGCAAACTTCCAAGTCAGTCAAGAAGGAGTCATGGTACGAGATGGCCATGTAGGATGCTCAGAAGCAGGAGACTTATAGGAGCATGTTCAGAGGCAATGAGTCTTTGGAGATAGGTCATACCATCATGGTCGGGATAGCTTATGTGTCAGAGGGAGTAGCCAATCACGTGTATTGGAGAGCAAGCATGGTAGCGGATCTGGTAGTGAAGATAGAGCTAACTCCAGGTGGGAGAAGTACCTTCCTCGCTAAGAGGGCGTGTTGATGTTTGTGGTAACATCGGACAGGTACTTCCACATTGGCATGTGTCTAGCATGTGGAAGTTTTCAAAGAATCTTATAGTCTTGAGTTTACTTTAGTTGAAAGGAATTAATTAAAGTAAAATTGTATTTATTAGTAAATTGGGTTATTTAAGGAACATGCATAACATGCAGCATGTAATCTAAATATTAAGTGAGTGTGAGAAGTAATCTCAGCCATAGATCACTTTTGATATTAGAAATAGAATGTAACTCATGATTATAAAAGCAAGGCTAGGAGAAGGAGGAAGACACTTGTGAGAGACATGTGTTGAGGGAGACGACACAGTCGGGACTTTGAGAGGAAGTCACTTTGGTGAGAAACAAAGGTTGAGGATAACAAAGAAGGACTTTTGATAGTGTGAGGAGTGTAGAAGCAAAGAAGGAATTTTGCTTACACTAGAGTGAGGGGATCTCATTGGTTGGGTGAAGAGAGTTCATCCAAGTATTGATGAGAGGGTTGGATCACAAAGGATCATGATTCAAGATCTTAATAATTGCAGAGGGACTTTCATCTAGAGTTCATACATGTCAAGGAGGGGAGAGAGCAGAAGCAGTCGCAAGTGGGTTTCAAAGGACAGAGACCAAAGGAAAGCAGAGCATCGTACAAAAGTGTTTGTACATATTTGTGGGTCATAGTTTAGACAATCGTGGATATCTGCAGGTCATAGAAGGGAAAGTCGGAGATGTTCGTAGGTCACAGAAGGAAAAGTAGTGGATGACTTTGGAAACGTGACATAATAGGTCGTACAGTAGCACATAAGCTTCCATGTTTGTCTGCAATGTATACTTCTCTCAATTGGCTATTATCCCTATTATGGGAGCTCTGATTTAACCTTAATAAAATCATCATTGGACTGGTTTTCCCTCCGGGGTTTTTCCAAGGGTTTACTCGAAAATATTGGTGTTTATGTGTGTTTGATTTGGTTTCCTTGTTTATGCTTCCGATGCATGTTTAGTTGATTACTCAATTGTGCTTTTAGTATATAAAGTGATTTTATTTTGAGCTAACTGCCAGGTGTTGAGTAGAATGGTAAAATATAAACATGGTATTAGTGCATACCAAGGGTTGAATTTGCTCATGAATAATTTCAACATGGTATCAGAGCATACCTAAGGTTGAAAGAATTTCAACATTTGAGCTCAAAAATGTATCTCTCCCAACTAGGTCTCCATATGCCTATAAGGACTAAAAGATCCACCAAGAGCCAACCTTGACTCCAGATATACTTCAAACCAGGATTACTCACCCTATGGAGCAGACAATGCCCTATATCTTTGAGATAATCCATCGGATCCTTGTCGAAGAAAATACCATTGCCATAGCCAACTATGGAATCTGATCTGACCCAGACCTTCTTCCCATAACCAACTTTCCATGTTATAAACTTTCCTATGACTGAAAATTCTTGTGAAATCATTCTCCATTGAATAAAGGCACTAGGAAAGTTTTTATTTGGTCGTCTTATCCAATAAAGTAAATACTTAGGAGCTATATACTTATCCACTAACATACGCCACCATAGACTATCTCTATTCAAGAACACCCAGAAAGATTTAGCCACTAATAGCCAACCAAAAACTAAAATGTCCTTAAGCCCCCAACCTCCAATTTTTTTTGGTTTGGAGAGTATCTTCCAACTGACTAGGTGAGACCCCAAGTACTCTGAACTTTCCTTCCATAAATAATTAAAACACAATTTCCTTATCCTAGTCACAATATTTTTTGGTATCTTTATCATCAAGTGCCAATACACAAGTATCAATTCAATGACATACTCGATGAGGACCAAGCGACCCCTCCCCCGCCCCTNCCCCCCCACACAAAATGCACTTGTTACACCAAATATTTATTCATTTTTCAATTTTATTCAATAACCGATGTCAATCAGAAATACCATAGTTATTTGGCTTTAGAACATAGCGAGATATTTAAACCCTTCCTCCAACTCGCTCGAATGGAAATTGAACAGATTTGTCATTACAGACCTTTGATTTGTCTCTATCCCTAGAAGATAAATAGTGGACTTGGCAGAATTAATGATCATGCCCGTGGCATCACATAAAAGATTCAAAGTCTCCTTGAGGATTCTTCCTTCAACATCCACACAAAGACAAAAAAATAAGAATGTCATCTATAAAGAGAACATGGGTTAGTCTTTCATTTCTACCCACAAGCAAACCTTGAAAATGGTGGGAGCATTTAGCATCAACTATTATCCTGCTAAGACCATCGGCATCCAACAAAAAAAGATAAAGGGAAAGAGGGAAACCTTAATGCAGACCATGAGTTGGGTGAAAGAAAGGCGAGCCCAATCCATTTATCAACACCACGAAGGAGATTGTCAATACACATGCCATTATCCACTTAACCATGTTGAACTCAAACTAAATATGTAAAAGGAGAAGCCTAATGTATAACCATGGCACTTGATCATACGCTTGGGCGAAATCTATTTTTATGATCAAGACTGGACGGTAAAAGGTTTTGATAGAATAAATACCTTATTGAGAAAATATGATTGCTTCATGGACGAGGCGACCATGCAAAAAACCAAATTGCTCTTGAGAGATGGTAGAGGCCATAAAAGGTTTGATCTGAACTGCGATTATCTTAGCCATTATCATAGGCTTGAACTCTTCAATAGGATTGAACTCTTCAAAAGAAAGACTTTGGAATAACTATTAGAAACATGGAATTAATGATGTGCAAACAATTTCTTGAGCCACAGATCTCTTCCAACACTCGAAGAAGGTTAGACCCGATGATTCCAAATAATTCCTTATCAAAATTCATGTTCCATTCGTCTAAACCTGGGCTTTTATCCCTTTTAAAACTAGCAATTATTGCCGACAATTCCTCCATGGTGTTTTCACGAAATAACTCCCGATTATTTTCCTCCTCTATTAATTGGGGGAAGAAATATATCAGTTTAAGTATATCCCCCACTGTAGCATGTGGAGGTTCCTTGAATAAATTAGAGAAGTGCTCCACTCTAAGCGCCGCTAATTGTTGAAAACCATGAACGCAGTTACCTTTGGAAATCATTTAATTCCCAAATCAAATTGATATTATTCCGGTGACTGACGTAATTTTGAAAAATATGGAATTTTGGTCCCTAAACAAGATCCATAATGCATGTCTTTTCAAGCACCAGGCCTTTTCTTGCTCCAAAAGAAGTGCATACCTTTGTGCCTCCAAGGAATGACACAAGTCGAACACCTCATGAGTCCCCTGCCCAAGACGGACCAAAGCATAAGCAACTTCCAGTTCACTTTCGATATTACATAGATCTTGATCACTGGACTTCCTTCCTTACCTAGCCCACGTTGAAGCTGCAATTTTGAGGTTGTGAAGAACTGCGAAAAAATGTGAGTTAGGAAATTCATTAGATGCTACTTGAAAATGAACCCATTGTTTCTTGACCAGTTTATTGAAATCCTCCACCTCTTCCCAAGAGGAATTGTATTTAAAAGGGGAGTCAGGATTCCCGATCAATTTGTCTAGTTCTAGATAAATGGCGAAGTGTTTGGAGCATCACACCTTCCCAATCCAAGCTTGAATAACACTTCCATCCTACAAAAGACTATGATGAATAAAAAATCAATCTAATATCTTTGCAACCCCCTCAGGATCTCTTTCGGTGTTACTCTAGGTTAGCTTTAACACAACTAGTTCTACATCAACTAGACCCTCCAATTCAAATTTGGTAAGAAAGAAATTATCTAGAACATCCTCCCTGGCAATCTGCTCCCAAATTTCCTCTCGACTCAAATTAAGGTTCAAATCACCTCTAATAATTAGAGACTCGGAATGAAAACAAGAAGATCCTAAAATTCAATTGCAAAAGTCCTTCAGTCATGTATAACGACCATAAATATTAAGAAGGGATGAAATTATTACATAGAAAACAATTTGAAGAAAAAGAACTAGAAGAAGTGGCAAAACTATTACATAGAACACAATTTGAAGAAAAAATGGTTAATAAACCACCCAAGGACCTCGATGCATCAATTCCCAGAAAATACCAACCCGACAGGAGCTTAAGCAACTCGAAATGATTGGAGAGCATGAACCCATCATTTCCTATACAAAAATCACATTAGGCTTATCCAAATCCACCAATCATTGGAGGGATAGCTTTTTGTCCCTTCCCCCAAGGCCTCGCATGTTTGCTAACAACATTTTCATGACAAAGCAGGGGGAGGGTTGCATATTTCTCTAAGGACCCCTAAGATGAGCCTTTGTCGGCCCTGCGAGACCTCCCGACAGTCAGCTTCTCAACGTGCTTAAGAGCATACTTTCGTCCAGCTCTACACTGACCAATACCTATGAGTGCATTAGACCCCAAACCCCCAGAAGGAAAAACAAGAGGAGCATGGGTCCAAGGAAAAAAAAAAAGTAAGGATCCCTCCCTGAAGAAGAGGACGAGGAGGCTGACCCACTTAAATTTGCCCTACCTAGATTTTCCAAAGAATTTGATTCGGAATCCTTAGACATATCCACCCCTGAAAAAGAGTTGCCATGAACCAAAGCAAATAAGGGCTTAGAATCCCCCTCAATGATAGTCCCAAAAGACGACACATCCATAGATACATGTTTTCCTTTATGAGATCTAGCATCTTGAAAATATGGAGAAGGAACATGAGAGGAACATGACTTACTCGAGCCTAAGTTTTGGGTCGAACACTCCTTCCAGATAGCTTCAAGGTTAGACCACTGTGAAGGGGAGAGATCAATGTTAGTACCAAAAAAGTCCTCGAGAAGTCCTTTACCAGTATTGTTCAAGCCATTTGTATCTAATTGTATTGAATGCTCCCCCACTAAAAAAAACCTCATGGATAGGATCTGGAGATGCCTTCAGAACATTCGAACTTTGATCCTCGCTAACTTTCTTTTGAACAGGCAAGGAAGACAACATTTTGCCTTGAGGAATCTAAGAATTATGATTGGGCAAACCCTTTGTTGCTGACAACTCTTGTTCCTTCTTTGGGTCATTAGCATGAAATATTAAGTTGCAATCGTTAATTAAATGACCCACCTTGTGACATCTTGCACAACAAAAAAGGTATATTAACATAGTCAAGAACTTGGGTATACTTTTGTTCGCCAAGAACCATATCAATAGAATCAAATAACCCATTATATGGATCCAGATCAACTAGAATTTGAGCAACGGAATGATACCCGCTAGACTTATACCTCCCATCCTCATAAATGAAAGAACCCAATACCTCTTAATGGCCCTAAGTCCTCTGTCATTCCATAATTATAAGGTTAAATGAGGTAGCTTAATCCACGTCATCCAACTCATTTGAGCCTCCTCTTTGGCATTGAATAAAGGGTGCCAAGGCTTGGCATAGAGAAGATGATGTCCTAGATACCATCGACCTAAGAGAATCTGCGAAGCATCTTCTTTTGCTTGGAAGATTAATCTGATCCAACCACATGATATAATATGGAATATAGGAGCATATCCCAACATAGAACCCAAAGACTCCTCCATCCATGAGATCACATTAGCGACTGAGGTTCACCTTCTACAAAACTTCCCAACTATCATATAACCATCAAGTTATGCAATCTAGGTGACTCTCAAATCCTTACTAACTACTACAGCGACCCTGTTTCCCCTCGACTTGACCAATTTCCCTTTTTTCCCCTCGGCTTAGCATGCGACTGGTTCTAAATCCCACCCTGCAACTCTGCCTCCTCTAACTTAATACAAATAAAAACAAAAGTTGAAACATCCTCGGGGGGCTTAGGTTCTTCCTCTACCATTGAAGATACCAAATCATCATAACACTTACTAGGGTGAGGGACATAATGAGTGATATCACCCTTCTTGCCAACAATCAAGGGTATGTGGCCATCATCCCCATAGCTTCATCCTAGAGCAGGATTGGGGTCTACTCGAGAAGGCTCAGAACTGTCAAGAGAATGTTGATTACAGGTCTTTGATTACATAATTTTCAGAGCTTATAGGTCTTTGATTACATAATTTTTATGTTGTGGAAGGATGATAGGGTTCTTTTTGGAATTTTTGTTTAGATGGTGTCGAGTCTTGAAAATGGTTATGATTGTATTTTTGAGTTGTTTGTATAAAGCTTTCAATTGTAGTTATGAAAAATATAATTCTATTTTGATGAAATAAAATTATGAAAATTTTTAATAGGAAAAAAAGTAATCAACTCTTTTGTGACGTGTTTGATTAAAGCCTACATTAAAATTCAATATGTTGAAAGCTTGTTATCCAAGCGGAATGGAGGCTACATACCTAGCCTTCGAGACATCGTCCTTTTCGAATTCTTCATATCATAACCAATCATGCCTATTTTAAAATCCGCCTATGGATATTAAGACTAAATGTTTTCACAAATATAATATAAAAATATTTTTTTTTAAATTAAAATTAATATATATATATATATTAAATTTTATTAAAAAAATATTTTTGTATAAATATATTTTAAAATAATAATTTTTATTCACATTAAAAATAGTTCACATTAATAAATCTAGAGCATCCTTGAACTAATGGGGTGCAAATATTTTATTTTAATTAGGTTTTGATTCAGATTTTGTTGGAGGGACTTTGTATAAAACAAGTTTGATATAATTCATCAATAAAATTATAATTGTATTTTGTATAGTTATTAAAATAATATATATTGAAAGGGGTGGTAGTTGCAGAGGGACAATTTGTGATCTCAGAAGGAATATTGTTGTTCATTTTGCTCGGGGTCTAGGTTCGATATCCAATAACTCTATTGAAGCATACACAATGTGGCAAGGCATTAGGATTGCTACAGGGAACGGGATTCGGAGAATCATTATCCTTGGAATCTCCATGCTTGTCATCCGAGCCATAATTAAGCAATCTAATGTTGGAAACAATTTATTTATAGGTACCATTTCTTGCATCTTTAGTTTTTTTAATGAATATGATGATTATAGAGCTTACCATATAATGAGAGATCAAAATCATTTGGTAGATCATTATGCTAAATATGGTACATGTCTTGGTGAAGGGGAAAATGATGTCAATGATGTTAAGGATTATTGCTTTATACCTTAAATTTATGATGGCATATTTAAATCTTTAGGATATATGGCATTGTGCGTGACAACTTAATCACATGCAACAATGGCTAGTACACTCAATTAATAAGATAGTAATTTCTTGCATTATCTGTGGCTTGTGTGAATTCATTATTTATTGGAATCTGGGTAAAGCTATGGAGTCATTGCTCAGTCCCAGTCTTGGTTCCTGGTGTCCGAGGGGAAAGTGGTGCAAGTCAGAGTGGAGCAAGCTTAAGGGGAAGTGTTCAATGTTGGGTAATTGGTATTCGGTGGCCATAATTCATTTGGCCCACATATTTTCACCTCTTCTCTCTACCTTTCGTTTTTGGGTGTTTACTAATTTGGCTTTTGAAATTGTAGATCATTATTTGCATTTTGAGTTTTATGATAGCGAAGGTAATTTTAATAGGGAACAGGCAGTGGTTGATGGTGGGCCTCTTATGCTCTTCGATGATGACTATTTGGGTTATGGGGGAAGTTTGTCCTTGAATCTTAGAGGGTCTATGCCCGACTTCTTGAACTTTGTGTTCATCGACTCTGTTGTCTTATTTCGAGGCTATACCTTGCTTGTTGGTGTATTGGTGTTAAATTTATAAGCAGTTGCAAGAGCCATTCTCCTGGAGGATGGCTAAGACCCTAGACGAGATCTAGGGCCCCCAATGCACTCCTAGGGTACTTGGTCTGGGACCAAACAGTTAGTGCCTTGGCATAAGACCCTTGTGAGGGCCCCCAGTATACGACTAGGGTTCTTGGTGAAGAACCAAGCAGTAAAGACCCCTGAGAGGGCCCCCAGTATACGACTGGGGTTCTTGGTCTAAGACCAAGCAGTTAAAGCCCCTAGATAAGCCTAGGGCCCCTGGAAATGTCCAGGGTACCCATGCATACAGCATGGGTTGATCCTTGGTCTCTGACCTTGGTGGATAAGACCCCAGAAAAAAGTTCTGGGGCTACTTGATCCTCTATCAAGTATTTTGATGGTACATGACCTTCCTTGTAGAAGGACATAACCACATGAGGGATAAGTCCCATATGCAGTGATGATAAAGAAATAGGTTCACCATGTTGAATGAAGGAATGAGTATTGCCACCTAGCTAACCCTCTCTTACCCTTACATGTGTTGGTTTGGGGTTTTGTTGTTTTTATTCAAGGGTTAAATAAAGTTAAATTTAAAATGTTAATTATAGCATGTTTAAATTTAATTTAAACATGTTATTTTAATTATATTTATTTTAATCGCTTGCCCTAGCCTAAAACTATAAAAGAAACCCCTACCCCTCTCATTCACACACACTAGATCTCATTTGTCTTTGATGTGAGGGGATCCTCTTCTAGCTGCAGCCTCTTCTTCTGTTGATGCTTTTGGTGCGGCCTCCTTTAAGTCTCTTGTAGGGGTTTGTAAGGTTGTGGCCTCTTCTTCTGTTGATGTTTTTGGTGCGGCCTCCTTTAAGTCTCTTGCAGGGGTTTGTAAGGCTACGACCTCCTTTTGTTGGTGATGTCCATTGTTGCTGCAGCTCCTTGTTGTAACTGTTGTTGAGTATTGTGTGGTTGTTGCGGCCCTCTCTTCTTTCTGCTGCTTGGTGTGTGGTGCGACCCCTTTCTGTTGTTTGGTGTGGCTGTGAGGTGCGACCCCTTATCTACTGTTGCAGTGTGGCTGAGTTTTAAGGCTGCGGCCCCTCTTCTGCTCTATTGTGTGAGGTCACTAGGGTAAGGCCCTTCTTGTTTTCTTGTATGCGTAGGGTGCTACCCTTTACACTGCAGTGTGGGATAAAATTGGGGCTACAGCCATTTTGTTTGCTATCTGGAGTACCATAACAACAACCTACTATCCCTGTTGTGTGATGTGTGAGTCAACCTCCTTGCTATGTTGAAACCATAGGGTACAACCTCCTATCTCCTGCTGAAATCAAGTTTATTCACAATTGTGTAAGGTTTTATACCTTCTGTTGGTTGAGGGTTTGTTCCTGTGAGGATTTCTAGTTCTATCTTTTGTGGCAAGAAAATTCCTTCATCTATTGGCAAAGAGATCCAACCTATAAGGTGGATCTATGAACTGAACCTTTATCTGAGCATACTAAAAGGTACTACATCTCCTATGGTTATTGTTCTTTCTTCAGAGGTAAGGTTGTTGTACCAGGTAAGCTGCCTGCTCATCTCTTTCAGATCTGGACTTGTTTTTTACTTCAATACTGTTTGATCTAGTTAGCCTTGAGTATTAACTATAAGATCTGAAGCTATACATTGAATTTACAATTGCCTCTATAGTTGTCTTATCATTTAATGATCAGACTAGTGTTTAGATCTACAGATCTATGTATCATCTTGAGTTTGGTCTTATTCTGATCTGTTCACTGTCAAATCAGCAGAGTTCTTGCTTATTAGATCTGAGTTTTTATTTCTGATCTGCAGATCTAATCTTACTAAGTTTATTGATGTCTCTCTTAGATCTAAATACTAAGTGTTCTAAGTCTGATGATCTATAGATCTAGTTGTTTTGTTCACTGAAATTAAAAATATACTATTGTTTTGCATCTTTACCCTAATTCTAACATGGTTTCAAAGCTAAGGGTGTAAACAGAGCTCAAAGAACCTAATCTTGAGCCTACACAGATCCACTTTGTTAGGGTTGTTTTGCAGATTATAGTCATCTAATCTAGCATAGATTCAAACATGACTTCCTTATCAGTCAAAGTTGAAGACATACTTGTAGGGGCAACAAACTTTAATACCTGGAAATACAGAATAATAAACATACTTGAAGAAAATGATCTAGAAGATTATATCACTAGAGAGATCGAAGAACCTACTACAAACACAGCTAGGGAAACATATAAGAGGAAACAAACCAAGGCTAAACGAATCATTTTTTATTCTATCAAAGACAACATGATGCCTTTAATTGGTCATTTAAGGACTGCCAAAGAATGTTTTGATGCCTTGGCAAATCTCTATGAGAAGAAGGCACCTACTCAGAAAATAATCTTGAAGAAATAGTTACGTACCTTGAAAATGGGAAAGGATGATATAGTTGATACCTTCTTCTCCAAAATTTCTCAAACTAGAGATCAACTTATTGCAATAGGAGTTCTTGTAGATGATGATGACCTGGGTCAAACAACTATTGATGGACTTCCTGTTGATTGGGGAGTTTTTCTTGCTTCTATGAATGGAAGAGAATCTCAACCTAATTTTGAAAGGTTGTGGCATGACTGTTTGGAAGAGGAAGGAAGACTAAACAACAGAAATGACTATCCTATCCTACAAGATCATGCCCTTGCAGCAAAGACCAAGAAATGGAAGAAGTTCCCGAAGTCAAAAGACAAAGGTAAGAAACCCAAAGGTAAGCTCTGTTCGACAACACAGGTATTCCAACAGAGGACGAACACCTTCAGTAACCACTCACATAACCAGATCAAAGATCAACACACCGATGTTTTCACGTGGTAAAACCCCTAAGGGGAAACATCCACGGCCCCAGCCAACGCGGCCACTTGGAGCAGTTTATTAATGTAAAGAAAAAGATTACAGAGAGATTTTACAATAGGGTTTCTCACAATCGATCATCGGCAAATGACCCTCCATGCTCTTTAAATAGAGATCATGGACCAATCGGGTGTTAAGCCACGGATCAATGGCCGTTAAGATCGAGGAGAG
>ML776716.1:764794-827142 GCA_009831015.1 Picea engelmannii | reverse complement strand
CGAAGAATATGATTCTATTTTGAAGAATGATGTATGGACAGTAGTTCCTAGACCTCATGGTAAATCTGTAGTGACTTCAAAATGGCTTTATAAGATAAAGCATGCAGCAGATGGCAGCATTGAGAAATACAAGGCGAGATTTGCGGCTCGTGGTTTCTCTCAGAAAGAAGGTATTGACTATGACGAAATCTTTGCTCCAGTTGCCAGGTATTCTTCTATCAGAATCATCATTTCACTTGTTGTAGTTTTTTGTTGGAAACTTCACCAGATGGACGTTAAGACTGTTTTTCTTAATGATGAAGTTGAACAAGAGGTTTACATTGAGCAACCTGAAGGTTTCGTGATACATGATAAAAGATCTCATGTATGTAAACTCAAGAAAGCTCTGTATGGGTTGAAACAAGCTCCAAGAGCTTGGTATGGTAGAATTGACAGCTTTCTACAAAGTCTTGGATTCTCCAAGAGCATAGCAGATCCAAATATTTATATAAAGATCATTCAAAATCATCCAGTTATACTAGTCTTATATGTGGATGATCTGTTCTTCACTGGAGAGGAAACCTTGATAGCTTAGACTAAGAGGGAGCTTTCTAAAGAATTTGAATGAAAGATTTGGGGCTCATGCACTACTTTTTGGGCTTGGAGGTTTGGCAGAAACCATGAGAGATCTTTCTCTCACAGAGTAAATATGTTGTTGATATCCTTCGCAGATTTGGCATGATGGACTGCAATTCCATGACTACTCCAATGATCTCCAACTTAAAGAAACTCCAAGGTCAAGTCACACGCTTAGATCCAGAAGACCCCACCTTGTATCGGCAGATCATTGGATCCTCGATGTATCTCATACATACAAGACCCGATATCTGCTATGCTGTAAATGCTCTTAGCCAGTTCATGTGTGAACCTAAACATATACATATGGTTGCAGTAAAACATATCCTGAGATATGTTCGGGGGACTATAGCTTATGGTCTCAGATACACATCCAGTGGAGGTGTGATGCTCCATGGCTTTACAGATTCAGATTGGATGGGCAGTGCAGTGGACCGGAAGAGTACTTCCGAATATTGCTTAAGTTTAGGTTCAACTATGATTTCCTGGTCCAACAGGAAACAGGGCTCCGTAGCCCAAAGCACTGCAGAGGCATAATACATTGTTGCTAGTGTTGTTGGCAGAGAAGCAGTGTGGCTCAAGAAGCTACTTTCAGACTTATTCAATTCAAAGCTTGAACCCACAGTTATTCACTGTGACAATCATAGCTATATAAAGCTCACTGAGAGCCCGGTGTTTCATGACAGATCGAAACACATTGAGATGAGATATCATTATATCCGGGACATGATTCAGAAGAAATTTCTCAGCATTCAGTATGTTCCGACAACAGAATAGACAGCAAACATTTTCACCAAGCCACTGTCCTTGACAAAGTTTGTATACTTTCGTGACAAGCTTGGTGTAGCTGAGAATGCCTCTCTTGCTGAGAGGGAGTGTTAAATTTATAAGCAGTTGCAAGATCCATTCTCCTAGAGGATGGCTAAGACCCTAGACGAGATCTAGGGCCCCCAATGCACTCCTGGGGTATTTGGTCTGGGACCAAACAATTAGTGCCTTGGCATAAGACCCTTGTGAGGGCCCCTAGTATACGACTGGGGTTCTTGGTGAAGAACCAAGCAGTAAAGACCCCTGAGAGGGCCCCCAGTATACGACTGGGGTTCTTGGTCTAGGACCAAGTAGTTAAAGCCCCTGGATAAGCCTAGGGCCCATGGAAATGTCTAGGGTACCCATGCATACGACATGGGTTGATCCTCGGTCTCTGACCTTGGTGGATAAGACCCCAGAAAAAGTTTTGGGGCTACTTGATCCTCTATCAAGTATTTTGATGGTACACGACCTTCCTTGTAGAAGGACATAACCACATGAGGGATAAGTTCCATATGCAGTGATGATAAAGTAATAGGTTCACCATGTTGAATGAAGGAATGAGTATTGCCACCTAGCTAACCCTCTCTTACCCTTGCATTTGTTGGTTTGGGGTTTTGTAGTTTTTATTCAAGGGTTAAAATAAAGTTAAATTTAAAATGTTAATTATAACATGTTTAAATTTAATTTAAACATGTTATTTTAATTATATTTATTTTAATCCCTTGCCCTAGCCTAAAACTATAAAAGAAACCCCTACCCCTCTCATTCACACACACTAGATCTCATTTGTCTTTGATGTGAGCGGATCCTCTTCTAGCTGTGGCCTCTTCTTTTGTTGATGCTTTTTGTGTGGCCTCCTTTAAGTCTCTTACAGGGGTTTGTAAGGCTATGGCCTCCTTTTGTTGGTGATGTCCATTGTTGTTGCAGCTCCTTGTTGTAATTGTTGCTGAGTATTGTGTGGTTGCTGCGGCCCTCTCTTCTTTCTGTTGCTTGGTGTGTGGTGCAGCCCCTTTCTCCTGTTTGGTGTGGCTGTGAGGTGCGGCCCCTTATCTACTGTTGCAGTGTGGCTGAGTTTTAAGGGTGCGGCCCCTCTTCTGCTCTATTGTGTGAGGTCTCTAGGGTGCGACCCTTCTTGTTGTCTTGTATGCGTAGGGTGCTACCCTTTACACTGCAGTGTGGGATAAAATTGGGGCTGCAACCATTTTGTTTGTTATATGGAGTACCATAACAACGGCCTACTATCCCTGTTGTGTGATGTGTGAGTCAACCTCCTTGCTGTGTTGAAACCATAGGGTACGACCTCCTATCTCCTGCTGAAATCAAGTTTATTCACAGTTGTGTAAGGTTTTATACCTTCTATTGGTTGAGGGTTTGTTCCTGTGAGGGTTTCCAGTTCTATCTTTTGTGGCAAGAAAATACCTTCATCTATTGGCAAAGAGATCCAACCTATAAGGTGGATCTATGAACTGAACCTTTGTTTGAGCATACTAAAAGGTACTACATCTCCTATGGTTATTGTTCTTTCTTCAGAGGTAAAGTTGTTGTACCAGGTAAGCTGCCTACTCATCTCTTTCAGATCTGGACTTGTTTTTGACTTCAGTACTGTTTGATCTAGTTAGCCTTGAGTATTAACTATTAGATCTGAAGCTATACATTGAATTTACAATTGCCTCTATAGTTGTTTTATCATTTAATGATCAGACTAGTGTTTAGATCTACAAATCTGTGTATCATCTTGAGTTTGGTCTTATTCTAATCTGTTCACTGTCAAATCAATAGAGTTATTGCTTATTAGATCTGAGTTTTTATTTCTGATCTGCAGATCTAATCTTACTAAGTTTATTGTTGTCTCTCTTAGATCTAAATACTAAGTGTTCTAAGTCTGTTGATCTATAGATCTAGTTGTTTTATTCACTGAAATTAAAAAGATACTATTGTTCTGCATCTTTACCCTAATTCTAACAATTGGGTTTTTTTCCTCGTTGTGGTAAATTTTGGAGCCATGTGATAGATGATAGTTAGTGGGCTTGTCTCTCTGTTGGGTCTCGGACCTTTGAATTGGACGCTCTGATGTATGAGCAAGACCCTCTAAAGGTGGAGGTTACGAGTGTTTTGGCTTGGGTAACTACTTTCTATTTTGTTCTTTTTCTTGTTGGAGAAGGGTTCCACTCAAAATTTGATATTGAAGCATGGTATGGTCATGACAACATTCTTGGATTTGATTTTGGTGGAGGTTTTATTTATGCAAAATATTTTAGTTGTGTGATAGAAGATAAATGGTGGGTTTGTCTCCATGTTGGGTTATGGCCCTTTGAATTGGACGCTCTGTTGTATGAACATGACCCCTCAAAGTTGGAGGTTACTTGTGTTTTGGCTTAGGTAACTACTTTCTATTTTGTTCCTTTTCCTGTTGACAAATGGTCCAATTCAGAACTTGATATTGAAGTCTGGCATGGCACAACAATATTCTTGGATCTGAAATTGATGGCAATTTGATTTTGCAAAATCTTTAAATCAAGGATACAGGGTAATAACTACCCATAACACTTGTTTTTTAGTTGTTGTGATAAGTAGTGCTACAAGTATAAGTATTAGTGGTTTGAAGCTTGATTGTTCAGGTTATATGGGTGCCTTGTTAGGGTTCAAAATAGACTTTTTCTTGGAGGGAAATAAGACAAATCGTTCGACGTCATGAAGAAATATCTAAAGCTAATTACTCTGCTCTCCAATAGTTATCAGCTAATGTTGGAAATTTGGAACATGTTTTTACTCAATGCATTGAAGGTTTGGAATCCGAGTGTCAGTTTTTTAGAGCTTTGGTGTTTCCACAACACACTCAATCCATCTCCATCAATTAAGTGTTAGTTGTGTCTCGTCATGTCATCGAGGAAGGACAAGGGGGACTTGGAATTGCACCAATGGACGTTGAAGAAGACTCTCCACTTCAAAGTGGAGTGCAGGGGATCCTAAATCATTGGTCAAATAATAATTGATGTATTACAAAGTTATATTTTTGACAAGACAATTTATCAAGAAATATTGTTGTCAAATAATTTGGGATTTTTTCAGGCTTATTTGCTTAATCTATAACTTATTTGTAGTAGGAGAACTCATGGTAAAAAGCCAAAATTTTGTATCAACCCAGCTAAATTTTACTATTTACATTGGCACAACTGATATATAATACAAAGTTACAGTTTCATATATAGAGAGAGATTAACTTCTAATATATATAACATAATGGTTAATACAATTTACCCTTTTGGTTATTAGAAGTTTTAAAGAAAAGTTTATATTTATGTAAATACGAGACAAACTTATATTAATCCATGTTGGCCCTTGACCAAGTTTTGGGAGATACTTGGTCATATTTGACCGTTTTTGGGACTTCGACGCCCTATCGAAGGAAGAGCGCAAGACGAAGCAGAGATCACAGGATCTCGGCCCAGTTTGGGTCCTTTTTGGGTTTTTGAGGATAATGTAATGGGATTGGGATGTTGGCCCGTGGGTTTACCCACGCTTAGGCCCACTTTTGTAAATTTATAAGTAGAAGTCTAGGCTATATAAGAAGAGGCTAAAAAGCGAAGTTAGTAGTGGCTTAGTGCTAAGAGTTGATCTATGTGATAAACTTGTTGATCTAAAAATGAAGAAGACTTGAA
Source organism: Picea engelmannii (assembly GCA_009831015.1). Lineage (NCBI taxonomy): Eukaryota > Viridiplantae > Streptophyta > Pinopsida > Pinales > Pinaceae > Picea > Picea engelmannii. The sequence continues at coordinate 822,058 of ML776716.1, read as the reverse complement.
ATCTTGAAATTATTGCAAGTAAATGTTATGTGTTAAAAGCAAATGGATCAACTTTGCAACACATAAATTAAAGGATTACTCATGCAAAATACACATAGACGGCAGCATAATCAATGAACATAAGCACATAAACATAGCAATTGATAAAGGAGTTCACCCCTCTCTTGGGCTACATCTCCTGGTCCAACTTCCAATGGATCATTATTATTAATTGCTCAAAGTGCTCAAAAACATGCCTTACAATGCTCAAACTGACCAACCGACTGCTCCAATGGCTTTAGAGCGTCCAAAAACCCCTAGTTGGGCTTTTTCGGCACCTCAATCGGTCGAAAAACGAAGAAGTTAGGCCTCCTGGAAGTCCCCCCTTCAAGCTTGTTGTCTCTGCATCTACAAAACGCACCCTTGTTCCATGAACCTGGCACACACGCAATTTAAAGCATGAAAACCCAGCACCGGGCGCAACCGCGCCAACGGTGCGAACTGTAGGACGGTTATGGGCGCGCCATCCCCTAACCGCCTAGCACCTGGGCACATGAGGGTCCATATGACCTCGCGTTATGGCAAAAGGGCTAACCGTTTTAAAACCGTTGAACTTCCCCGCGCTCCAGTCGTGGTCATATGTGTTAACAAAACCACGGGCTATGTGTTAAAACCCCGCGCGCCAACCGTTGGGTGATATGATATATGGTATGGTCATATACAAAACAAACGACCGCGGGCCGGGGCTAAGCCCCGGCCTGACCCCCCGCCAACAGTCACATTATTTAAATTTAAATATATATAAACTCGTATACATATCAAGTCACAATCGGTGGTTCGTTGGTCGGACGGTCTTTGCGAAGGCGCTATGTGGTGGGGAGGTCTGGGGGTCGAACCCCACAGACTCCAATATATTTTAACAAACAACCAATAACTAATACCGGGGTGCCACATGGCAGTGCATGATTGGGCCACGTGGCACCTAATCATTTGACCAAACAATGCCACGTGTTGCCTCCCAATTCGACCAAATGTCAACCAATAAATGATTGCCACATCACCTCTGCCATGTCAGCATACGGTCATACAACCCTTCCACGTCAGCCTGTATGGACTGTATGGACTGTACGAACTGTACAGTGAGCGTTTTTTTTGCCTGTTTGACATTCCGAACAGATTGCAATATCTCTCGCTCCCAACGTCCGTTTGAGACGAAACGAGTTGTGTTGGGTTCGCAACGACGAGGCCTACGCTCTCGTCCGGTTTGAAGCGATTCCGAGCACTTTGAATTTTTGAGCAAAATTTGATCCCCTGATCACTTGCAGAGTTGAGTGCAAGTATTGTAAGTGTTGAGTGCACATATTGTAAGGAGGCTCTGTGCTAGATCTACTCGGGGAAGGAGGATCTGGAGAGGTGCGCGCATATCTCTTGTCCTATGCGGAGTAGGATTTTGATAAGCTCTGTGTTGTAACCTGATTGACTGGAGCTAATATAGAAGACGAGTTGGTGGATGTAGCCCCAGGGTGGGGGTGAACCACGTAAATACCGTGTGTTGTGCTTTGTGCTTAGTCTTAGATGTTTTGTATTGCTAAGTGCTTAGATTAGATTGGATAGATCTATTCTTACTTTGTGCTTCTGAGATGTGAATGAATGTTAGATCTGATATATATGAAGATGCTTAGTGTTGATCTACTGGATTTGATCTGTTTTACTCTTGCTAAGTGTTGGAATCTTAGATCTAAGTGAATGTTGCGATGCTTTGTACCTTCTGCGAAGTATAATAAGGAATGTATGTTGATGAATGACCTATGTTAAGTGCTTGCTAAGTGTTGAAATCACAGAGCTGTGTCCCAGCTAAGGTTGTAGACACCTGAGTCTTGCAACCACCCCTGCCTCTACCTCGGGTGAGACTTCATCTGCTTCGCAGGTGTTGCCGAAAGAGCCAGTAGTTAGGGTTTTATTGGTGTGTTGTTGTAAGCGTTGAACCCCGAGTCTACCCCTATGCCAACAATCCATATGGTTATAAAGTTTTAAAATTTGTAAAAAAAAATCAATTTTATAAAATTTTAATAATTGTGATTTACACAAATTAATTAATATTAAAAAATTATATAATTTTAAATAATACAACAAAATCCACTTTTAAAAATAATCAATTTCACAAAAAAGAAAAATAATAATAATCTAACATCCATCTAAATTAAATGAAATGAATTATGTGCCCCTTAAAAACAAAAGGGGCATTGTCTCACAAGAAGGTGGTCCCCAATTTTATTGCCCCTTAAAAATAAAAACATTATCTTGAAAGTAGGTGGTCCCATTTTTCTTGAATAAAGAAAATGTTCTAAAATGAAATGAGTTATTTGCCCCTTAAAAACAAAAGGGGTATTGTCTCACAAGAAGGTGATCCCCCATTTTTTGTCCCTTAAAAAATAAAAACATTATCTTGAAAGTAGGCGGTCTCCATTTTTCTTGAATAAAGAAAATGTTCTAAATTATTTTCTTAAGGACAATGGAATTGATAAGTGGAGATGCCCATTTACAAATACTATGGACCACATTAACATTAAAAAAGGTTTTCATAGCTAAATACATGGAATCATTTTTTAGTTATCTCATGCGATAAAAGTAAAGTTGTGGTACAAAAAGTTTTTATTACTATCATCATCAAAAGAGGAATTAAAATTTTGTTTAACTCAAAAACTATAAAAGAAATATAGGGATATATAACTTGAGTGCGTTCAATGATTAAGAACATGTATTTCCTTCTAGAAAGTTACATATTCAAATCTAAAAAAGATGGGATATGTACACTTCCATAAACTTTAACAATCAAATCGATAACAATAATATGTTTACATCCATATACAAAAGTATTAAGTTCAAATCTAAAGAAGATGCAATCAAATCAATAACAATAACCATAATAATATAATAATATGTTTACATCCATGTGGGTATTCAAACTATAAAACACCTTGGTACTCCTTTCGTGATGGATTTGAGTTGTACATAATGAGATGGATCGTAGCAAACGCAAGGTACTTATCAAAAGTTTTGTTGAAAAAAATAGGTGTACCATCTGTTTGCATGTGGAATTTACTACCTACGTAAATCCACTCGAGTGTTCCTATCTTCTCACGTGGCAACGAGAAAATTAGGTTGCGAGAACGTGAAAATTTAGAATTTTATATAAAATACTATTTTATCTTTACCTATATCAATTAGGCGGCGAGAACGTGGAAACTTAGAATTTTATATAAAATACTATTTTATCTTTATGTAAGTCAATTATGGTATTTGCATGCGAATTTTTATTAGTCGAACACTTTTAAGTTCAATATTATATAATGAATTGAAAATTGTGTATACCATATAATTTGTAACATTCAATCCATGATTATGCAATAAATTACAAAATAACAATAGTTCATCTATAGATAGTTCATGCATGGCTATGCTCAAATCCATGAAGGATGATATTAGATTACTCGAGCAATCGATATTTTCTGTAATAAACATGACGATTTTGCTCAAAGATACAACTCTTGGTTGTCTAAGCGATAAGATTCCAAATCAAAGTATCATTTACATTTGTAGCAACCTCAATAAGATCAAACTTATGCCATATAGAATATATATTATAACAATCAATCCCAGCTAGTGTCCTATATATTGTTCATTGTTGCAGATCTAAGAGAAAAACAAAAAATCGAAGAGAAAAAGCCAAATCAAACATATTATTTTATCATAAAATCCAATTAAATAAAAACAATAGTATAAGATGAACAAAATATAGGCTTCTGCAATCTTCTCTATACATGTAGCAACATGTAGATTAAATACATTAGAGATTTGTGGGCCAAACTTAAAAGTCCGGCCACTAACATCGCCATTATAGAGTGTCTCACCTAGGGAAAGTGGAGGATAATTAGTCCACGAATGAGGAGCAAGGCCCATGCTAAGAGCACCGAGATAAGGACATCAATCCATAACTATCCTCCACAAGCATCAAGATAGGGACCATCCATTAGGCTTCCATGGAAAATCTCAATTCCTCTCATAGACTTCAAGTGTAAGACCGAACTATTCAAGGCCTGGGCCTGACCATTGATGGAGTGGCCATTCCTCGTAGCTACAAGTATGAGATTAGGAGAAGCATCCACCATTATAACCACCTTCACAATGTCCTCCACAGACCTAAGATGCACAATGGAAATCGACTTGTGATGGTAGATTCCTCCAAAACCCTTGCTTTTAATTGTTGTTCCAGGTAAGGAGATTGATCCATGCAAATCCAAAGAAGTTAATGAATTGAGTTGCAATCAACTATTGAGGTAAAAGACACATTAGATGGTAGAAAATGAAAGTGAGGTGAAGAATGTGTCCAACACAAAATGGTCAGAGTAGCCCAACAAGCCAAGGAGTCTTGGGAGGCTCGGGGAAAAGCCAACCCTGGAGTATGTCCACGAGTAGACAAGGGAAAAAACGTGACAGGTTGTATCACTTAGGGACCCCCTCTTGGAACTATCCAAAGCATCGGGTGAGAGAGAAGCACATGGAATACATGCAAATGGGGTCTCATGCCTGGCATCGTGCATGTTCGTGTCCTAGCTCCAATTAAAATGTTATTAATCAATTATTCTATATTAATTAATTTAATTAAACAACCAGTACATTTCATACTATAACGAAATCCATGGGATCTTGTCTTGGCCACATGGATATCATGTATTAAGCCTTGACATGCAAGGACTGATTGTCTAGATAGTGGTTGCCTCTTCCCGAATTGCACTATTTTCAGGTCCCTATAACATTAAAGGCTACAAATCAGTGAGAAGACGTGATTATGTTTGAACCTAGAAGATGATTCAACAAGGATGACAAAACATTGTTGAGGGAGGTAGTAGAATAGTCTTTTGTTTTTCTCAAGGAATTTGATGATGGGTCAGAGGCAGTTTCTTTGAGCAACAAAACCATAGAGGAATTGCAGAATGCTACCTCACTTCTAAGAGCTCGAGGTTTTGTTGCCTCAATTTTAGCCAAAATCTCTTTGTTGCTACTTGACACAAGTCTTAGGTAAGTCTCTATCAAATAAATCTATGTATTTTGCAAGGGTGGCTCCAATTACAACACTATTTGGATTTCCCTATACACAGTAAATGTTGCATTCATAAACTAAACTTAGTTGGTGAGCACAAAGATATAGTTGCAGCTTAAGTTCCCTAATTTAAAGTTGTTTATTGCAGATTCAATCCAGTTCCTTGGGAACAATTCAAAATTTCAAATCGAGGAGGACGAACTATGCTAGATACATCAAACATGGTAAGTTGATTAGTATTTAGTCATTTACTGTTATCTTTATTCACTATAATCAATTTTTATAATATATGGTATTAATATAATTTCACCATTTATGTTCAATATATCATTCCTTTACATTGTTGATATATCTCATTTTTATTTACCATTCCACTTGTATTGCTTATTTATCTTTGGATCCAAACTTATTTGAATAGTTATGGTATATTTTATGTTATAAAAATAAACAATTACAGTGACATAAGCCAAATATTCTATAGTTTTTAGTGGGAAGATCTTTGTGTGCTTATGTGTGTGTTGGGTTTAAAAACAATATGCTTATTTTTGCAAAGGAAATAAGGTAATTTACTACTTGAAAAAATAAGATAATAAATGTTTACTTATCAAATTTGATTATTTTTTAGTTAACTTTATTACCTTCCAAGCTCTCGATAAGGTGAGTTTTGTGATCATTGATACTCCTTTGTCACTCGTACAACCAGACAAGACAAGTTCTCTTGGTTAACTTAAACAAGTTCTCTTGATCAACTCAAAACTAATTTGTTGCTTGAATTTAATATCTTATATCAAATTTCTCCTTGTAGGGGTTCTTCACTGGTATTCATCCAGATGCTCTTTCTTCATAAGAGATGGTTGCTTTCTTATTTCTTCACACAATACCTTTGTTTAAACATAAATTTTACTCTAGCATCTATGCATCGATGTTTAGCCAACCTTACAACATCTTAAATTAACAACAAAGCCATTGATATTTTCCTTGGTGACATGTTGGAGACTTTGCATAGGTGAAAGGAAATTTGGGAAAGTTGTAAGAATCCAGAAACAAAACTCTTGCATAAAATATAGTAGTTTAAATTCACTAGAGAAATAACTCCTACAGAAAATATGGTAGTTTAAATTGACCAGAGAAATATTGTGTGTGTCCTATAGATAGACGATTTTGTTCACAGGTTTTATTCGTCCTATGCTATTGCATTCAGTTTTAGATTGTGTCTGAGGGAAGCATGGATGGCCTTGATATTGAGTACCAACAATTGTAGATTTTACAGTTGCAACTTATAAACATGCATATCTTAAATAAGCATGAGACATCATACTTATGAATATAAGCATAAGACATCTGAATACTTATGAATTGAATTGCATGCATTTGTAGTTTGTACCTGGAGGATCAGAGTGGGTTCAGACTCTATAACTTTCAAAAAACAATTTCAGCAACAATCTCCAGAATTTAGTGATTGTATTATCAATATACCAAGTTGATTGATCTTTAATATTTGATCAAACTCACCAAGTTGACTTTTCAATATATGATCGCAAATTGAGAATGTTGGTGGAATTGATTTTCAATATATGATCAATATACCAAGTTGATTTTCAATATATGATCCCAAATTGAGAATGGCGGTGGAAAACTTGAATGGTAGAGAATGGCGGTGTAGAAGGCATCACCGCATACACAAAACCTAAGTAACAAATGTTGAGAATAAATTTATTAAATGCCAGCTAGCTGGATTTCTCGAATTTTAGATTAATTTGTCAAAGCCAACATTACTATTTATCGGAGCCATGATAAATGTTTGTCATCTCTAACATTACTAATTTTCATAGCCAGAGCCATGATAAATGTCAGTTAGCTCTAACATTACTATTTGTCATAGCCATAATAAATGTTTATCAGGGACAATCTAGGAAAAAACTCAAAGCTTGGGTTATTTAAAATCTAGGGAATAAACTCAAAACTTAGGTGATCTGCAATTCAAAACATTGCATTGTGTCAGAGCTCGAATTTGGTAGCCAATAGAATGTTTTATAAAATCAATTTAAATACTATAAAAAAATAATTATTTCATTTTGCCTATGTATGACTTTGGAAAGTAGAAATTTTTTTGTAGCTAACGAGCAAAGTAATTGATGGTCAACGATGAATTGATTGATATAGTCATCGCCTTTGGCAGGGACTAATAATGATATGATTATTTATATTTATAGAGTATGACCACTAAAATGGGTTGAAAAGTTGCACACACGCGTCAGAAGCAGCCTGGATATGTGTTTGTAGGAGGAATTCAACATAAGACAAGTGTTTATTTAATGTTGGAGCTTTGTTTATTTTGGTTTTTTAAGAGAAGAGTCTTTCTATTTTTTTGACAATAAAGTAACAATAATCGATTTTTCTTTATAGATATATAAAATGTAATGAAAAGGGAATTTTATAATAGAAGGGTGAAGAAGGGATCTCCAACAAAGTACTTGTTCTTGAACAGTTGCTCCTCATACACACCCAACACTTTGTCCATCTTTTCAATGTTACTCTCCATGAATGCTTCATTTATGGTTTCTTATTACATTGAGGGAATGAAGACAAGTTGTTGCGTGATTACATAAAGAAGAGAATTGAATCGTTGTGACTCCACCTTGCACCACTAGTCAACCATAGCTTGCTCCTTCACTATTCTTCCAACTAATCACCACACCTATCTTGTCTTTGGTATTTCCTGACCAAATATTTTGTGATTGTTCTTCACTCTACATAAACAACAACGATATTTATAAGTTTTCACTACAAATATATATATATATAGTAAAATGTAAATTTTTACGTTGTTTACACTTTATTTGAGGCAAGTTGTAAATAAAAAAATAAAAAATAAAAAATAGGTCCCCTCGGATGCCCTCTTTACCAAAGATTTTAAAACTGTCAAATTCCTTGACTGGGTGAAATTTCATTGTCCAACACTAATGACGGTAATAACTCATATAATATATATCAATACTTGCACCATGCGTAATCCAACCACCAGGGGACGTGGTTGAAGAAAAATGAATTTGAGGCCGTGCTTGGGGATTCGAATGAGGCCCTGCAGATAGGTCCTAGCCATTTCAAAGTGCTCTCCATGAAAAGCCAGGCTATGCTCGGCCTAAGGCAGTATGCAACCGTTTGTGAATATTTGGAGGACATAATGCAAGGAAGGCTAAAAGGTGTTGGACTATGGTGTGCTCTATCTGATGAATCAACTAGAGATAAGAGTTTATTTCTTTACTTCATTAAGTGTATGGTCTAGCACCTAGATAAACAAAATGTTTTATGGTGTGGAGGCCCCTATGGAGTGATATAGGTCTTGTTTAAGCTCTGGTCGACATGCAAAGCAAGAAGTCTACTTAATTAGTAGCCAACCACCCTTCATTCATCATGGTCGGGAGATAAATTCGATTGGAGAAGGCCGATTGAGGTTCTGCACTTGAAGGAAGCCAAGGAGTCGTATAAGAAAACCTGCGAAGAATAATCAATTGCAAATAAGATGAAATCAAGAAGAATTCTAGAGATGGCAGTCAAGAAGGAATCAACACATTTTATTATTCACCACAGGAGCCCTAATTTGACCCATGGTTAAACCCTCTATGTCTTTTTGTGCCTTTAGCTTCTAGGTTTAATCGAACCAAGGTTAATGCAATATCCACTGATAGTTGAACAAGGGGGCATGAACTCCAAGGGGTCATGTGAGCTTTCAATGAAAATAGAAGAAGAGTGTTGGTATAGTATTTGGTAGCTGGACTCGAACCCTAGACTAGTGACGTGGCTTGAAACCCTGGGGTTTTGGGGGAAAATAAGTTGGCTTGGATGAAAACAAACTCACACAAAAGCTTTTTGAAGTAGGGAAGCAACTTGAACAACCACTTCAGTCTAAAGATGATCTTGTTCAAGATTGAGAGGTAAATTTTCACTTCAAAAAAAAAAAAAAGTATCTGTTAGGGCATGTCCATGATTTTTTTCCTTGAATTCTTCCAATTTTTATTGATACAGAGTTTGGTTTTGGGGAAAAATAAGTTTCCATGGACAAAAAAAAACTCACGCAAAAGCTTTTTGAAGTAGGGAAGCAACTTGAACAACCAATTCGGTCTAAAGACGATATTGTTCAAGATTGAGAGGTAAACTTTCACTTTGAATAAAAAATAAAAAAAGTATATGCTAGGGCATGTCCATGATTTTTTTTTCCTTGAATTCTTCGAGCTTTTATTGATACAAAGTTTTTATTTTTACATAAATTTATCGTTTATAAGTTTTTCTTCTTATCTGTGGTGAAGATGCAGGGGCTTTTGATGGTTTTTTCCTCATGCCAATGGTTATGATTTTACTAGTTTTTTGTTACTCTCATTGAAATTTATGCCAAGTAATTGCATTTTTTTGCAGAAAGAAAATGCAGATCTTTTGCAGACAGATCAATGGTCAAGCTACGCATCTGGTTAGGATGTCATCGCATTCCATAAAATATTTATGGAATTACTGTGTTAGATCATGAATTGAACGACAACCGTCCATCTCACTGGTAGATTAAACCAGAACCGTTGATCCATCCTAGGTTGTAAGTCATTGTGATAAGCACCAATTCATATTAACGCTCGGTCATAAGGGTTGGTCTCAAGGATAACGGGTTCCGAGGAGTAGGCGCTGAGGATTAAGCGCTTAAATAGATAAGACCCCGGTCTTGAGCTTTGGTTATATAAGAAGAACGGGCCTTGAGTTTAATCGCCTATCAGATCTATTGCAGTGCACCAAAGAGTTGATTAAAAGAGCTCAAATTTGACCATTAAGAGACCAAAGAACATAGTGGAATCAAGGAATCGAAATGAGGCTCGATCTATAAATATGATCGAGTGAAGGACATTGAGAACTGAGAAAGAGAACAACAACCTTATAAAATAGGTGAAGGTCTAAGAATTGCAAACTAGGTATGTATACTCTGATAGAAATTTAGTCTCTCTTAAATTGAGAGTACATATTAGAGATCCTTGGATAGTCCCTTTGAGGACTTATAGAGTAACATGTGTAATTGGAGCTGTTATACTGTGGGCAAGACTTGAGATAGGTCATCAGGTAGCCTCCCACGAGATTTCAACAAGTTGTGTGTTTTGGACAATCTAGGTGAGCTTTTTATATTGCATCTTCATTGTATTGTAATCATAGCTGGCGAGGAGGTGGCAAGGTGGTGAGGCGATGAATAGAGCAAAGTATAGACTGTAGTGAACTTAAACTGCACTGAGGGACTTTATAAACGTAAAAAATATTGAAGATTAACCATACCTATTTAATGTTATGAATAACTGCTTCATAAATCAAGCTACGTGTTGTATATATGAAATAGTTTTTATTTTAATTTTTAAATCGATTTATGAACCTGACAAATAGTTTAAAAGCATTTCCCTCCACCGAGGGAATTAAGTCCCATCAATAATTTACAGACTAATAAAAAAAGATAAATTATAATTTAGAAATTTGAAGAAAATAATTTTCTTTTTTTAAATATTCAAGTTAATATTTGTATCTTTTACAAAGTGGGTGAAGTAATAGAAAGTCAAATGGATTTGATCACCAAGCGAAAACTACAGTCCTTATGGGAGGTAAGGACTAATAAAATCAAAGATTGTGTTTTGAATACTACAGTCCTTACGAGAGGTAACGACTAATAAAATCAAAGATTGTGTTTTGAATGAATAAAAAAAACACATATTATTAAACAACCAAAATAAATTTTAACTACGTTACCAAATAGGTATATATTGTGTTCATAGGCAATAATTTCATTATATATTCAACGAAGCATGTTAATTAAATATATCAATGTAATGATTCTTGTGTATTCAATGAAAAATAGAGAAAAACATTTTCTTCCAAAGAAAAAAAAACGGTAATTTTATTTATAATAAACAAAATTACATTGCCATAGGCCTACCAACATTAAAAAAAAGTGCTCAATAGTCATTTAGAGCAAAATGCTCTTCGTATTTGCATATCATTTTTTTATAACAAAAATTGGGAAATATGTATTAAAAGTGTGGATAAATACACTGATTTACAAAAAAGGGGGCCATTAAAGGCCTTCTAAAAGTAAAGACTTTGACATCTGGAGGTTTTGAAACAAAATTGATTTTCATAGAGTGTCCTCCTTCCCTAGCTAAACTGTTGTCATTGTATTTCACTGAATACAGTCGATAAAAGACTCTGTTGATATATATTGAAAATCAAAACATGGCAACCGAAAATTTAAAGGGCTCAACTACCTAGTTCCATTTTGATCTATTGTTGCTCCCGAATTGCTTCTGGGTGGGGCTCATTGAGGCCCGAAATTTCATTTATTGAGACTGAGTTTTCATTTTTGGACGCTCCCTGGTCGCTTTCCAGATTGCTTGGTTGATGTTGCACTCTTTCAAGCTCGTCTAGACGACGTTGGATTATCTCCATGCTACTACGTTGTTCCTCAATCTGGCTCCTTTGGGCATAACTTTCATCTTGAAGCCTTTCGATCAAGTGCATGTGTTGAGAAAGAGTTTCGAGTTCAAACGTCAGAGTGGAACTAAGAGCTCCCAACTGAATTCTTGTCTTGTGACAGCCTATGCATTCTTCCTCGGGGTCCAACTGACCAGATTCCACAAAAAGGCCTTTAGTACCATGCATAACTTCAAGCGTTGAGTTGCTTTGAATCATCCAAGAGGCGTCCAATCTGCTAAGGGAGCCGCAAGGCTGAAGCAAATTGGGAGAACTATGGAGAGGAGAGAGAACGAGCAGGTCTAGAAAAACAAGAGTCCACAGAAGCCACTGGGAAGGCAAATTGGGAAATCTGTGAATGGGAAAGAGCAAGGAAGGGTCCATAAAGTCTAGTGTCCATAGAAGCCATTGGAAAAGGTTAAGAGTGGAACAAAACTGAAACAAAGTGCGTTGAGTAAGAAAAATCAAAACCAATCAAGGAGGAGTCCTGAACCACTGAAAGGTGATAAACATAGATAGCTAAGGCCATTGAGTTACATTCTGGGCGAAGCATACACAAGGCAGAGGGCAAAGCAAGGAATTTAGGGGAAAGCGAGGAGGAATACATAAGCATTGAGGGGCGAAAAACTGAAGAATTAGCGTTAAGGAGCGGCCAAATAGACTTACCATAACCACAATACATCTTTTCCCTTGCAAGGACGAGTACATGCCAAAATTCCCCCATATTTCGATTAATGTTGGATTTGTGCCAGTCTGAAAATTTGTTGAGTCTGCCTCGTGTGATGTACCTGAAACCTCCATGTTTTCAAGCTTGGATATGAACTTGGCGTCACTTTGACACATTATCTACGTATCTGGGTTGTCACACGCCTTGTCCATCTGCTTCAGAGGCTCCATTTTCTATGTTCTCACGAGCGCGGAAGGCCGATATGCCTAAACACCCAAAACCATGATGGAGCCATCAACTAGACGGTTAGTCGTCGCTGCGCAATGGCCGAKGGGACTTGCCATCCACCTGCTCCTCCTTCTACCACTGTTGATGTCCTGCTCTGCGTGCTTAAACCACATGCCCTCTGCTTCTCTGGCGTTCGCGTGTCCATTCCACCTGTCCTTACATGCGTCGAAGCCTCGAAAATCCCCACTCCCGACCTTTTTCGGGTGTCCAGTCCACCTGTCCTTGCATGCGCTGGAGCCCAATAAGCCCCACCCCCAACCTTTGCACACTGGCTCCTGATCATGTGACACATTAGGTTAAGGAGGCTAATGCTTCAACACCTTCCACGCCTGAAGTTCCAGGCGGTTTCCCAATGGCTTCATTCGCCAAATTATCTGCTACCTTGTTATGCTCTCTCAGTATGAGGTAGAGTGTTAGCTTGATGGGCTGAGAGTTTACACGTATTCGATCGATTATTCATTTTATGCTTACGTTTTTTGGGTCTGTCCCCTGAACCATCATTCTTATAATAGTCTTGGAGTCACCTAGGACATTCAGATTGTGAATTTGATGGGTCTTTGCTAGATGAAGGCCTTTTAATAAGGCGTAGGCCTTTGCTTTGTTATTGGTGTCTTTCCCGAGATTCCAATAAAAATTTAATATTATTTTTCCTCTGGGCTCATAGAGAACCCCCCCCCGCACCTGCCTCCCCTTCGTATTTGCATATCATTGTACATATAACAATATGTTGTTTATTTTCCCCAAAATTTGCATAAATTGTTTTTCTTTTTTACATGTGGCTCATGACACCAAAGACTGGTATTCACTACATCCACGGAACCCCCCCCCCCCTCGAAATCCACGAGAGAACATGGGAGGTCGAGCATTTTCATAATATGGGGGCTCGACAACAAGAGCATCATATAGACCCATTTAAGGGCATCACATGCCACTTACAAGGAATTGAACCTGGGTGGGGATGGTAACAACCATTCCTCCCAACCACCCAAGCTACATCCAATGGACAAAATTTGCATAAATAGTTACATATATCAATGTACTGTTTGTTTTCTCAAAAAGTTACGTCATTAAAATGGTAAAGATGTAATTAGTCCTCGTTCAAGATAAATACAAGAGTTTCATTATATCCAAGGAGCATGTATTAAGTCTGTGGAGTGGTCATCCTATAGTATGGAAGTGATCTAGGTCCCTCAATCCAATCTCAATCCATCTTTTGGAAGGTCATCCATTATGTTGTTCATGTCCCTGCATATGTGATACAAAGAGATATGTGTGAAAGTTGGCATCTACAATTCTATATTATCACAAAGGGGCTGTAAGGTGAAATTTCAGATCTGAGTACCCTTTCTAATCCATTTGATGACAAAGAGAGTCAACCACAAAATTGAAAATGTTGGACCCCTTGTTCTTGGGCTAGCTAAAGAAGTAATTTAAGTGACATTAGTTCACATAAGTTATTAGTTTCATGGCTAATACCTGCTTTGAAAGATATATGGTGAATGGAGGAGATATATAAAATTCCTCGTACACCTCCTTTTGGAGGATTTTCTTATGAAGCTCCATCAAATTATATCCAAGGGAGAGCCTTGTTTATTACCTCTTATATGATTTCTTGTTTGGATTGTTTTTCTTCCTCCCGTGGGTAAGCATTTAAGATATTGAGAGACTGATTCACACATTTGAGAGGGAGGGTCTCCTTTCTTTCAAATAAGATCATATTCCTAGATAACCATACTCCCTAAGTTATGTCGAGGGGAAGGGCTTTAATCTTCTTGGTGTCCTTTTTGGAATACCTGGATCTGAAGGCTTCTTCTATATCTCCTCCTTCCCATACGTTTTGTAGTCCTATCACGATTTCTACTTCTTTCCAAACCTCTTTAGTAAAGGGACATGTCGTAATTAGATGTTCAATGGTATTATATACTTGTTTACATAAGCCACATCAACTTGGGCCATTAAAGTTGTTTTTTTGAAGAACCCCCATTACACCTTTTCTTATACAATAATGTTCATGGATTTTGTAGAAGGACCCCAAAGATTTGTATTGAACTTCGATAGGGGCTTCTTGGTTTACCGAGGTAATGATACGTAAATCCACTTCACCCCACCGAAGCCATAAGGGGATGTATATGTCAATTTGTTTCCGTTGATAAGCTTTAAGCACATCATCATAACTACAAAATAACGTTTCTTAGAGGAAAATCTTTTCTTTTTTGAGTGATATGGATGGTATATATTCCCATAAATACCATGACTATTTCCGACCGTTGATATATAAATTCCTAGAAGTATATCCCAATTCAGTATAAAAATAGGATCTCTGATAGCTGGAGACAAAAGATTTGACTCAGAAAACATGAGTCCCATGTAGGAGCCTTGTTATTTAAAATCAACCACATGAATATTTTATTTTTGGAGGGACACTTAAGTTTTTAGCTAATTCTCCACCACCAATCCTATTGTCCCTCCAAACCTTCTTTAGCGAGTGCTCTATAACCTAGCTTAAGCACATATGTTATAGTGGGATCGAGTGACCAAATCAACTAATCATCATCTTCTCAAATTTTGACATTGCTATCTTTTAAGACCTATATATATATATATATCCCTTCTAGTCTTCAACAAATTCTTCTCTCAATCGTAGCTCCTCCCAAGTGAGCCATTGTTATTGCCAATTTGTAGATCTCTCCTAGTTTACAATTTGTCTAAGTGTGTAAAATCCATTACTTTTGAGATCATGAATTAGCTGGGGAGGTAATCCATACAAACCTTTATTGCCCATTTAAGGATCAAGGCAAATTTGAATTTTCTCACCTTTTCCCACCTTCCAAATTAGCTAATTACCTACCAAATGAAAGGCTAAAATCACAACTTTCCAAATGATCGAGGCATTATGTAGTTGTTTATTTGGGTTTCTCACCCAATTTTCTACTGCAGTAGGGACAATATATTTTGCATTGATTATTTGGATCCACAATCCTTTTCCCTATCTCCAAACATTTTTTGTGGCTAGAGCTTTGGAGAAGAAAAGGTTTTGTTTAAACCCCTTAGATCCTCCACTGGCCTTTGGAACAACCAATTTTTTTGACAAAGCCAATACAAGACCTTTTTGTTTTTGGTCTCCTCACCAAAATAATTTGTAGCATAGTTTCCTAATGATCTCCAACACACCTTTTGTAACCCACACCAATGAAATCCAATACACTAATATTTATTCTAATACAACCTTAACAATAAGTAGTCTACCCCTTTGAGAGAGCCATTGATTGCACTAGGTATTTAATCTCTTTTCCACCTTGGCAATCAACCATTGCTGGTCACCTTTTTTCATACAAATTGGGTTTTAAGTGGAAACTCGAGTACTTTAATCCCCTGTCTAAATCAATCACCTGGTAGGCGAACAATTGGGAGAAATGGCCCCATTATTACTTAGTGATGCCCTACATGGAAATGGTGGATTTGTCAAAATTTATAGCCATACCATTAACCTTACGAAACAACTCCAAAATGATTTTAAATTTCTCCACTATTCTTTTAGTACCTTCACAAAAAATCAGAATATCATCCACAAATAAGAGGTTTGTTATGTTACATGTTGGACCAATGCATAGCCCTTTGAAATGACTATGTTATGTACCCTACTCAAATCATTAGCTATGAGAAGGAAAATGAGATGGGGTGGTGGGAAACCCTGCCTTAGACCCCTACTTGGTTTGAAGAAGATGGATCTAGTCCCAATGATTAAGATGGAAAAGGACACTTAGGTAACACAACTCATCACCCATACAATAAATTGATGATAAAATCCCAAGTGAATAAGCATCAATCTTAGGTAAAGCCAATTTACTCTATCATATACTTTGGAGAGGTCCACTTTGATGACCAACGCTCTTTGAATTTTGACCTTGATCAAGTGAAGAATTTATTGTACTATCTTGACTACCTCATGAATTTGTCTTCCTTTTAAGAACTGAAACTGCTCTCCAAAAAAATGTTTTGATGATACTCTTCTAAGTCTTCTAACAATGACTTTTGAGATAATTTTGTAGATACAATTGCATAAGGACGTTGCCCTAAATTTTTCAAAAGATGTCAAGTTATCTTGTTTTAGAATCAGAGCTACAAAGTTAGTGTTGAAGGCTCCTGTCATTTTTCTAGTGGTTATAGAGGCCTTCACTACCCTTATAAGATCATCTTCTATAAATTCATAACATTCCAAAAATATTTCCACAAGAAGCCATTTGGCTTTAGACTTTTATCCATTTGGAACCTTTGTAATGTTTCTTGTAGTTCCTCATTCCCCAGTTCTTTCATCAATTCCACAATTTCCTTTTGATTGGCAAAATTGGGGAATGAGTTAGATAACCTCGTTACTTCAACAATAGTAGCTTGAGAGTCCTCCATGAAAATATTTGAGAGGTAGTTGACTCTTTCTTCTACAATGTCCTTGAAATTCGTTTCCCAACTATCGTTCCCTTTGTTGATTTTCTATATAGAATTAATATTTTTCCTCTTGCTTGCATATATATGGAAGAAATTGGTATTTTCATTGCTTGCTTATAGCCATATGGCTCTACTGTTGATCCTACATTCTTTCTCTTTTTCTCACAATAAGTTCCTCTTTTTTTCTTCCAATATTTTCACCTCCATCTTTTGAGCCTCAAATACCCAAAAACTTCATTATTATATAGTGTCTTCAACCTTTCTTCCAGTTCTTTTAGGAGCTTGTCATCTATCTATTTTTTATCCTTAGCCCATTGGGTTGCTACCTCCTCTTTCATATTTTTTTGAAATTGAATTATAGTAGATTCCCTTGAGGTTGAATCATTGGATTTCCAACAATATTTTGTCTTGTTTACAAACTCCTCCATATTCAACCATTATGGATTTAGTTTGAGAGGGCTAGATGGATTTTCTTGTGTAGAAGCTACTTCTAGTACAACTAGACAATGGTCAGACTCTCCTCTCAAGGCGATCCATTATTTTGCCCGAGTAACTTCATCTAGAAAGCCTTCAGATATTAAAAACATGTCAAGTCTCTTTACGATTCTATCATCCTCGATTCTTTTGTTTCTCTAGGTGGGAGACAACTTTGTTGGTTCAATGTCCAATAGGCCTACTTCCTCCAATTTTCTTAAGAAGTATCCTGAAAGGAAATCTATTTGAGTTGTTGGACCCCATATTTCAGAGGCTCCTAAAGTGAAGTTCAGGTCTCCCCGTATCACCACAAGGCTAATATGGATGCATTCCAATTTGAAAAGCTTGTCCCAGTACCCTACCCTATTCGAGTATGGTCCATACACATCCAAAAACAAGATTTCTTTCCCCAAGTTCATGGAGAAGAGGGAAATCCTCAGACCTGAGGGAAAAACATACGAGTCAATTAGGATGAAGGAGCCCCTTTGCCAACCAATTATGTTCCCACTAGAACTTCCAAGAGCATCAATAAAGCTTAAATCCCACCCATTCAAAACTTTGGAATGTTCCTAAATTGTTTTCTCTCCTTCGGTCATACTTTCCTAAAGAGGGATAATAAAGGGTTTTAAGGACTATATTAACCTCTTGATGGCCAATTTCTTAAAGGGATTGGACAATCCCCATAAGTTTAGTGTCATGAAGATCCTTTGAGACCTTTGCAAGAGGAATTTGCTTTAAGGGACCCTGTCAATGAGTGTTACTTCCCACATGTGATCTTTGAGGATGCTTATTTTTGTGCTAGGACACGTAAGAATTTTTCCCTCTTTGGTTAGGTTTTTAACCTCTCTCATCAAGAAACCCTAACCCCCTTACTAATTTCCTTGGGAAGTCGAGGGTTCATTTACCCCTGGGTCTAAGATTGCATTTGGAGGATTCTTGTGGGGTAGAATAATGAGAAGGTGCCCATGCCTTTATTCCATGCCTAGGGGATGCAGATGTCCCTACTTGGACATTGTCTTTTGCCAGAGGACTTTCAATCATAGGTAAAGGGATGAGGGTCAAGGAGGTTGGGTTTTTTATACTTGATAGGATAGACATGAATTCACCAATGGATCCCAACCCTTTAGATTCTACCTCTAGCCCCCAAGACCCCAAAACACAATTTTCATTGGATTTTGTTTTGCAAGGGGAAGGTATTTGAGGTGACTTTCTTGAAGCTAACATGCCAACTTTGTTGTCACTAACCACATCCAAAATCTGATCCTTGTGTACCCTTGAGGCCGATGGTTGCTTCTGTTTTTCTAGTGGGATAAGCAGAGGATTCACATTGACCCTTTTATTCCTAATGTCCTTGGGTTCTCTCTGCATGATAGGGTTTTCCACCCGTTCCACCCCCTAAACATTTGGTTGAGTTTTCTACATCCACACCTTTCTCTAATAAGGGTATGAGTAGTCCGTTGCTAAATTCCCATAACTATGGCAACAACCACACTTAAAGGGATTGCCTTCATAGTCCAAAGCGAGTTGCTAAAGATCTACCTCGCACTTAATGAACATTTCCTCCACCAAGTCCTTATTTGTCTCTAATCCCACTAATATCCTTACCATTTCGTAGTACTTGGTATCCTAGAGGGAGTAGTTAGCTTCATAGTATGAGCCGAAGGCATTCCCAATAACTTCAAAGACACCCCAAGACCACAAAACAAGAGGAAGGCCCGAAATGTGAACCTGGACTGGAAGGATATCAACACGAGCAATTTTGGCATCAAAATCCACATGCAATTTTTATAGAATTAAGTTTTGGGAACCTCACTTCCACCTACTGTGCATGATATTGTTTACCTTAGCCACTGATTTGAAAACCCACATTAACCATCCTTTTGCCAAAGTCACAAGGCAGAGAGGGTATCCAACCACATGTTCAAAAGTTACCTTGGTCCACTCCTTTAGATAGTACTCGTTCATCTTCCTACTAGGAAATCTACTAACAACCGCCTATTCTTCAAATTCCATAACATCATTGAGCCTATTTTTGGCCCCTAAATTTAGGCTTATTGGCTCCTCCATAGTTTTAATACATTCCCATCTCTTGGTTCACCTTTCTCCTTCAAGAGTTTGATGCCCTTGGCTCCTTGTCTCAACTGTAGTGGAGCCATTCATGCGGGTAAGATCTAGATATTTTCCAATAAAGCCTTCCTCACGTTTTGCTGCACACAAAACAAAACAGTTAAATAACATAAGTTCAAATTCCCCATAAGAGGCCAAGGTCGGGTCGTCGTTATTAGTACATGCATTAAGACGAGTAAAGTCTCCAGTTTGTTCAATTTGGTGAATTGACAGACCTGTATTTGCAATATCCTCTCTAGTGTGTGCCACAACTGGTATGACTAGGGGAGCATTAATGCCGTCAGGAAAAATGATACCACAGTTCTGCGCCCTCACCTCCAACTTAACTTCCATTTTGGAATCAATATTGGACAACCCTATGTGAACTCACCGTGTCCTCCCTGCACCCACTGGAGTTCCTTACGTGCATGGAAGTAGGCTTGTCTAGGTCAACTATCCTTCTAGTGGGTCAGTTGAGTAATCCAAGCTCTCCTCTTCCATTGCCAACTCATGTGCCATGTCCTCCATCCTCTAGAACCATGAGAGCACCTCAACCCAATATTAATAGGAACCTCAGTGACCTGTAGAAACCCTTGTTCATATCCCACCGCAGATCCTAGGCATTACATAACTCCTTGAATCTTTTTCATGTCAATTGAACTAACACACCGTTTTATGATCCAAATGTTTAACAATGGTATTCCTTGGTTGTGGTTCATGTATTTCAAATTTCGTCAGGAAGTACTGTGCTATGTCATGGATTATTAACATTAATCATTCCGATGTTGTTGTTTAACTCCACCATCAAATAAAAGTGATATCTTTGGGTTATTTCCCGATTCATACCTGAATGGAATGCATCACTAATCCACGGTCAAATATGTTTCTGTCGAGTGAATTTGGTGTGACTTTGCCATTTGAGTGATTTCTAGAGAAATTTGGTGCAGGATCAATCTCTTCTTACCGAAACTGCGAGTAGAAACCCTTGTAAATCCCTAGAGAGCTCGATCTGAATAGATTTTGAGTTGAATCAGTGCACCAAGGTGTTCTACTCAAATTACGGGGGAGAATCTTGAGTGCTGGACATTACCAATTTTGACATGATGTGTTTGGTATTACCACTCTGTTACCGCACTTGAAAATGAATCATCTACATGATCCTCACCAGTAAAGGTTTCAAGCACTCGAATGGAATGCATCATTGGTCCATGGTCAAATCTATTGTCGTCAAGTGGATTTGTGTGCCTCTGCCATTTAAGTGATTTCCAGAGAAATTTGACGTAAGATCAATCCATGTAGATAGAAAAATATACAATTATAAAAGACTAGTAAATAAAGCTTATTCAGTGGTTGGTTGCATTTTTGACAACCTAACCCGAGGAGGACGTCGAGTGAGACCCAATAATACTTATGTGACCTCGTAACCTCTTGCTTATAATTCACATCACTCAAGCATTCAAACTAACCCACCAAACTAATTTATAATTTTTTAATAATATAAATATATTTATTTAAATAATGATAATAATATGTCTATATCTACATTGATTTTATTTTAATGACACATTATTGAAGTTGTTTGAGTTGAGGGTTTGAATTAGTTAAAAAGTATAGATAATTTATCTGCTATAATGAAGTGATTGAGAAAATGTGTGTTGCTATACAAATAATTCAAGTTTAAATTTTGATAGGTGTAGAATATATAATTTATTTGCTATACTGAAGTGATTGAGAAAATGTGTCGCTGTACAAATAATTAAAGTTTAAATTTTGATAGGTGTAGGATTGAAGAAAGTCTTTGACTTCTTGGATTTTGTTTCCTTTTTTTTCATACAGATCCACATATTTGAGTGATTATTTCTGTACAATCCTAGTGCTCTTGAATAATAAAAAATAATAATTTTGTGTAGATTTATATGACATATTCCAACTAAAAAACGATTTCATAAAACAATTAAACAAAACCTTTAAAAAAAAACCATTTAATTATGTATTAATTTTTTTTCAAATTATTAAAATATTAAGCGATATAAAAATTTAAAATTAAAATTTTGAAAATATCAATTTTTGAAAATCCAATCAATTTAAAATTAGACAAAACCATAGATTCTCTTTCCATAATGCACACAACTTGAATTATAACTAAAATTTAATCATGTGTAATTTTTATGAGATTCATGTAAAAATTTATGATTAAAACCATCAACTTTATTAAAAAATTAACTTGTTTTGAGATATTAAATATATAAATAAATCTAAATAAATGTTAATGAAATATTTTATGTATTCTTGAAAAGAAGATGAAAAAATAAAATTATAAAGAAAACTTATTTTTGAACAGTGAGAATCCATAACATAAAGATAATTTGTTACTAAGATTTAAAAAAAACCATTAAACATTAAAACGTGTTAGTCTTAAAACTAACCTTTATAAATAAAAATAAATTATATATGTAAATTTTCCCAATACTAAATGCGTGCACCATTTATTTTTTACTTTTAATTAATTAAAAGTTTTAAAATGTGTGGGGAGAAAACAGACACAAGTGTTTATATGTTTGTATAAATACGAAGGGAAAGGGTGCGCGAGCGGAGGGTTTTTGACGAAATAGTGGAATGCGAATTGATATGGCTAGCAGTTCTCTGTGCAATTCTCAGAAACCCTGGCAGAGGATTAAGCTCAACGCTGCTACTATTAGCGTCAGTTACCTTTGTGGTGGACAAGAACAAGAAGAACAAATAGTCTCTGGAGCAGCGGAAGCCGTGGATTCACAAGGCCGTCATTTGACAGTGCCTTCCAGTTTGTTCTCCTCTGCATCATCTCAGCTTCGAGCCTAGTCTTAATTACTTGGTAAGGTTAAATTCATCCTCCCCCTTCTTGAAATTTTACCAACTATGACAGAAGAACTGGCCGAATCATGTGTTTAATTCCCAGGTTCAGGTTGTGGGTTCGAATCGCTAAGTAGGCAGATTACTAAGCTATTTATTCCTCGTGTCAGTATTTTATTTGGAGATAATGGGAATGAATGCGCGTGTTTCGTCTGGTGGAACTCTGCTCATTTTATGCCTTGGCTTTTTTCCTAATATTTCTGAAATATTTGATGGCTCTTCAGTGGAATTCTGTTCTTATATTATTTTTCCTTTCAAATTCATAAATATTCCATTTAGTTATTCCCACATCCCTTTTTGTGTTCTACGAAACCCCACAGAGGGTGATGTATAGATGCGAGTAGTTTAAATAATTTTAACATTAATATCATGTATATATTTATCTAGAGGATTGATTTACTAGCACACTACAGAGCTAGTAGAATTTAGCTTGATCAACTCTCGGTAGACGTAAATGCTTTTTTGTTTTGATCTGGTGGGAGTTACGAACCCCAACTCTACATTATTATGGTAAATCCCCACCCACTTTAAAGTGGGGACTTTTAAACCAGCTAACTCATACACATAATTAGGGCACCATGCCTGACGGTGTTTTGAACCCAGGTAATTATTGTGGCCACGACCTGTCTCCACCCCTAGAGCTTGATCAGCACGATGGAGAGCTTGATCAGCCTTTTTCCATATCTCGTTTTATAATATTTGCCTATGAATTTACACAATTCTTCCTCCAGGCAAAGCATTTATTCTCTGTCATGTTGGATACCTAGCTCCACAAGAGTTTGCCCATGTTAGGCTTTATTTTTTTATCTCCGTTCAAGGTAGTTTATGGCTCTTCTTAATTATCCATCTCCTCACTTAGAAGCCGAGGAATGCTCCTACAAAGTTGGCACAGACATATCCAAACATTGATGGGGGCTCTCTTGTTTTCTTTTCCTCATCTCTTGGATTCGGTTCAGTTTCAGCTTAATTAGAAGCTCCCTTTTACACGACTTTATCGTTTCTTAGGCCAATCTCTGACAATGATTTGCCCAATTGTTCTTCAATGCTTTTGTTCCTTTCGTCCTCTGTTTGTAAAATTTAAATGGGTTGTTATCCTTTAACACTCCTTTTGAAGTTTTTGCCATCCTTCCTTGCTATCTTCCAGTTGGTGTTAGATGGCCTTAAGACATCCACTTTCTCTCTTGTTGGGCAATTTCTTGATTTGTTTCCACATTCAAAGCAAGGTCTACATTTCAAGGGAGCGTTTTTGCAGTTTACTGTCTGCTTCTAGGCATGGCCAAGGAGTTTTAAATCTAGAGAAGCTGGTAACTCCATTAGCTCCATTTCCAGATCAATTATAGCATATTTATCTATCCTTTTATCCTTTGTAACTTCTAAAACTTTCAGCAGTTTCCTTGAGGTATTGTTTGTGCTTTCAAAGGGCGATGCTTGCCAGAATTCCAAAGATAAGTTTGGCAGGCTTGCTGAAACATGGGTTGTCAAGGAAAAGATTTCTAATGGATCAAAGCTTGCTTTCGAATATTATCTATCTTGCTCAAATGAACCGTTGACCTCCTTTGAATACATTATCCCCTACTGTTAAATCGAGAAAAAAACACTATGAAGTGCCCTCTAGTTAGCATGGTTACCTTTGTTGCTTTTTAGCTTAGTCCTTTGACATGAGGACACATAGAACCCCCGAAATAAGAGACATGAGATGGGAATATATATATATATATATATATATATATATCAAACACATGTTGGGACACATTTCTTACACATAAAACCAATTTTTTTAAACTCGAAATTGAAATTGATTTTTAAATTCAGACTCAGAATTGGTGGAGGGTCAACTCGATCTTGGACTCAGAATCGGTTGAGGGTCAACTTGGTCTCCTACTCAGAATCGATCGAGGGTCAACTCCGACTCGGACTTGGATTGACTCGGATCGATCTGATTTCAATGACTTGGTTTACTAAGTCAAGTCATACATAAAATATTTAAGTTTTAGTGAAAAAATTATATTTTAAAGATTCGAAACCATGATTCCAATAAATTGTTGAAACTTTGAAAGAAAGCATTATGAATAAACGAGCAATGACAAACATAAATGACAAGCAAAGTTCCACCATAACTTATATTGGGACCCCCAACACTAGTATCACCCTTTGCCTCTTGTCTAGCCTTTTCCTCTACCTCGATCCTTTAGGGACATCAGTCAACACCATCCAATTTTGATGAAACTACCTAATATTAGTCTTGTTGTAATATGGTAGAAAAAGCTTAACACGCCTAATCAATGATTTTGGTTTGAGTGAAGGGTACATTTTTCTAAGGCCATGATAGAGGAGTTCAACAATCGATACCACCAACATTGAGGTACATAAAGGGCTTGGTGCTCTTCATTAAATGCCAATCCCATCCCCTCATACGTGATAGAATCCAATGAAAATGTTGCAGTCCTACCAATCTTGAAATCCTGAAAACTGTTTAGTTTGCTGAATTTTGAATGGGATATGAAATTCTACTTTCTCCATATGAAGTTTAATGAGGTTGGAACCACTCTCAAACATCTTGAAACAATTAATGGTATTGTTAAAAATTTAAAAGGATGAAAAGGAAAGATAAAGGAAATGCCAACAACTTTTAGATAAAAAGGAAAGATAAAGGAAATGTTAACAACTTTTAAAAAGGAAAGATAAAGGAAATGTCAACCACTTTTACTTTAAGAATTTAACATTACCATTAATTTCCAGTGTTTTTGGTTAACCCCTTTTATTCCATGTTGGTGGGGTCTAGTACCTACTCGGTCGAGTTGGTACAAACTCGACCGAGTAGGGTCGGTTTGGTACCAAACCGGCCCATTGAGCCAAACAATAGGTCGAGTCGATATGATCGTTGGTCAACTCAATCGAGTTGATCGAGTCCGAGTTGACTCAGACCTCTTTTCAAAACTATGCATCAAACATATTTGAACACATTTTTGAATTTTTTTGGTGCCTCGAGTGTCATACATGTAGGGATAGGTAGGGTTAGAGTGTTCGACATGTGTCAAACATGCAAGCTTGCATGACAATCAATCCACGTGTCCAACAGGTGGATATTTAGGGATTCTGATTTGTTGAGATCCAACTTATTATTGTTTGATAAGAAGATCTAACTGAGGTTTTGCTCTAGTTGAGGATGCCATCTAGGAAGGTTCTGGGTTTAAAACAACTGCAGACTCTTCTACTTACTGAAAAATGGCCTTATCTTTAGGCGTGGAGAAAGCTTCCACTTTCACTCCTTGGAAAACTTTTTGGTGATTCTGGATAAGGTCATATGAAATCTGGATAGTGAAGTTAAGTCTCTCTCCTCTTCCATGCCATAGGATTTCTTGTAGTTCGTTGGGGAGCTAAATATGCTCACAAGGAGAAAGGGATGATAAAAAAATAACATAATGATGGACATATTCATCTGTATCAGTTAGGCTTTAACCTTCAATGTGCTAGATCCCATCTTTTCTTCCTCTAGAACACCCACAAGGACACATAGAACCCCCAAAATAAGACAAAGGGAATGGGCAAATATGCGCGCGCGTGTGTGTATATAAATAAAACATATTATAATTACATAACAAAATTAGACATGAAGACATAAAGAACTACACGAAACACATGCTAGGGCACATTTATTGATATGTCGGGACACATTTCTTACACATCAAACACATCTAAACACACTTATGAATTTTTTTGGTGCCTCGAGTGTCATACATGTAGGGATAAGTGGGGTTGTAGTGTTCGACATGTGTTAGACATGCAAGCTTGCATGTCGATGAATCCATTTGTCCAACATGTGGATTTTTAGGGATTCTGATTTGTTGAGATCCAACTAATTATGGTTTGATAAGAAGACCTTACTGAGGTTTTGTTGTAGTTGAGGATGCCATCTAGGAAGGTTTCAGGTTCAAAACAATTGTGGACTCCTTACTGAAAAACAATGTTCCATCAAGTTTCTAGGATGAGGGAGCGCAAGAGCAAGGAGACGGACATGGGAGAATATTGGGAGCACCCCCAAATTTTAGGGAAATTTAGGGGGGATGTTAGGATCCCTAGCATAGGGGTTCCCATCTCTAAAATTATAAAAATAAAAATAATAATTATAAAATTGCAACAATAACAAGTCATCCCATTCAAATTCGTCTTTATGCAATCCAGTGGAACTAAGTTGCATGATATGGGGAAACGAGTACGTGTTTCCCAAATGGAAATGCACTGGAAACGTGACCCCTCAAAAATTTGGAAATGGGGGAATATATATAATGTGCTATTTTATAAATAATACATTATATTGAAACTTTGAAAGAAAACATTATGAATAATTGAGCAAGAACATTTAAATGACAAACATAAATGACAAGCAATGTTCCACCATCACTTATATTGGGATCCTCATCATTAGTATCACCCTTTGCCTCTTGTCTAGCCTTTGCCTCTAGCTCGATCCTCTAAGGACATTAGTCAACACCCAATTTTAATGAAACCGCCTCATCCAAGCCTTAAAATATGGTAGAAAAATCTTAACATGCCTAATCAATGATTTTGGTTTGAGTGAAGGGTACATTTTTGCTAAGTCCATGACAAAGGAGTTCAACAATCAATACCACCAACATCGAGGTACATAAAGGGCTTGGTGCTCTTGATTGAATGCCAATTCCATACCCTCATACATGATAGAATCCAATGAAAACACTGCAATCCTACCAATCTTGAAATCCTGAAAACTGTTAAGTTTGTTGAATTTTGAATGGGATATGAAATTCTACTTTCTCCATATGAAGTCTGATGAGGTTGGAACCACTCTCAAATATCCTGAAACAATTAATGGTAATGTTAAAAATTTAAGTAAAAGTTGACATTTCCTTTAGTTTCCAACATAAAGAAAACTTTATGCTCTTAGAGGCTTCTAGAGGTCTTATTAATTCATAATTAACTTTTAATTAGGCATTAAGACACAAATTGTGGGACTCAACAATCAAATTAAGGAAAAAACGGGCAACTATTTTTTGGAAATGCGTTGTGAAAAATTGGGCAATTTGTTTTTGGAAATGCGTTGTATGGAGGCGTGATACAACCTTGAAATGTGTTTCCCACACATGAAATGCATTTTGTACGGATTGAAATGTGTTTTAGCTGTGTTTCAATGTTTTGGTACGGGAATGTGATTGCTACGAGGGGGGACGCGTTTCCTGCAACATAGCAGTGGAAAAGCTGTAATCTAGCCAATCTGAAATCCTAAAAACTGTAAAGTTTGCTGAATTTTGAATGGGATATGAAATTTTCTCCATATGAAGTCTGATGAGGTTGGTACCACTCTCAAACATTTCGAAATGATTAATGGTAATGTTAAAAATTTAAGTAAAAGGATAGAAAAGGTAGGATAAAGGAGAATGTCAACAAAAGGTAAGATAAAGGAGAATGTCAACTTTTCAAGGATAAAAAAGGTAAGATAAAGGAGAATGTCAACAAAAGGTAAGATAAAGGAGAATGGCAACAAAAGGTAAGATAAAGGAGATTGTCAACTTTTACTTCAAGAACTTAATATTACCATTAATTACCAAAGTCACAAACTCCTCAAAGCTCTATCCCTTATCTTTGTCCTGTCTTAAAGGGTTTTTGGACACAAAATTGTTGGGGGGGGGTGTTGGGTACAACAGGGGATGTACCCAATGACATCCCCTCGTTTAAGGCATGTGTGGAGCATAGGAGACATGCACCTTTCTGTTTGGATATGTGTCCTTGTGGAACACTGTGTACCATTGTAGCTTTGATAATGTCAGGACTCTACCCTCTTTCTTGCTTGGATTTCCTTCCCCATACAAGGGAGGTGGGCCAACCTCCTATAATACTCTCCAACTCAAGTCTTATAACAATTGATTGCTTGCTAGCAATTGTTGTACATTTCTTTGGTACTTTGGGGTGTTTTGGATTGTTAGATTGTTTACTTATGGGTTGATGCTCTTTGTTAAACTAGTTCTTTTCCTTTTTCCTTTAGTTGTTTAGGTTGAGGAGGGGGCTCTTTGCTAGTGATGTAAGGAGTTGCTCGCCTTTTCAAGAGCTTGATTAGGTAATTCAATGTAGTTGCACTTTATTGAACTATGGATTGCGTCTGTAAAAGGTATTTTTGTGTTACACCTTATTGAAGATAGAAATTGAAATCAAGCTAAGGTGTAGTCCCCTAAAAGTTACATTGTTGCAGTGCTTCAAATGAAATAAAGTATCTCCACCCTCTATAATTGCTAGGCAATGCTAAAGGTGATAAACATGGTTTCATATCTCCTAATAGTGTTGTTGATTAGCTTAATTGAATATAAATGGGAGGTTTGGCCAAGACAATGATCCAAGACTAGGTGTACTTGGTTAAAGTGCAAAGTTTTTCCTCCTTTTGATAGAGAGAGCATTGGTGATCCCATTTACCTTTTGTATATCCTATCTTTGGTAGCAAAAGATGCTTTTGTTAGGTTCTTGAGGAGGTTTTCACGGGGTTGTAAATTGTTAGAACGTCTTGGTAGACGGGGCTGAAACCTCCATCTCTTATTGATTATACTTGCCAACATTAGTTGGCCAACAAAACAACTATTCATATGAGTAGTAGAGATGGAGATTAAATGTTTGGATAACTTTCAAGAACTAGTTGCTCCACCAAGTTTCAATTTTTCACGGCCTACTTGGGAAAGACTTCATCAAGAGTTCATAAATTCTTTACAAAATGATTTTTATGTTAGTTTAAGATTGAGTTTATGTTTGCTATCTTTTGATAGCATGAAGTCATGCCTTTGATAATTGTACGAGTAACTAAAACTATAAAGGATTCAAACTAAGGATCCTTATGCAGACAATTGTTGCTTAAGACAAACAAAGTAGCCCACCATATGGATAGTTTATTTATGGTTGAGTAGCCTTGGTGGGTTGATCTCCCCTCCAGATAAATATAGGGAGACTTGTTTAATCCTATACATTGAGCATTGTATGTCTAAGGATAAAGTGGGACTATAATTCTATACAAATATGCATGTTACCTTCTTTGTTGTTGTGTCATATGTGGTTGATGTATCATTGATGTGATCATATTGTTTATCATGAGCGAAATGTCACCATTGATATTATGGGGTAGATTGATTAGGGTTATCGAGACTGTCCTCTTAGGTGTTGCACCCACCTCGAGACTCTGCTTCAAGTGGGAGCATCTAGGAAGTGCCCTTGGCAGCGTGTTTTGGGCCCTTTTGGCATGCTCATCGTCACTGTCTAGAGCGTGATGCTCCCTTGGACACTCTGGACTTGGAATTGTGCTCCCTAGGCGCTCTGACCATGCTCTCGATTTGCTCCATGCGTGCTCCTAAACTCGCTTAGGGTCCTATGGAAAAGTGAAGGAACGTTTTTTTTTTAAGTTCTCTTAACAGTGGGACCTAGGGTAGGTTTCAGGTTTAGGGAAAACTTAAGGGAGAAACAAAAGCACTTCTCCCTCACTATTTTCCTCATTACATTCATCTTTGTTTGCTTGTGCTTGGAGTGGCCATCTTGGTCTTATTTTTGGTTTTTGAGGAAGGAAAATTATGAGAGCTTGGAGGAGAGAAGAAAGATTGCCATCTACTCCTACAAATAGTTTGAGAGCTAAAGGGGTAAGCCCAAAGCTCATTCTTTGTAGTTTTTTTTATATCCTTGTGTTGTTTGTTTGTGGATTTTTCCTCTTCTCCTACGCTTTCCCATTCCCTCTTCTCTCTCATTCTATTCGAGGTAGTTCATCTAAGACTTGAGAAAAATGTTCTTATTGTGGTTTATGCTTCTGTTTTTTAATCTCATGGTGTTGGTGGGGAATAAGCATGAGAGGGAAGAAAAGCACAATGGTCATTCTCATAGTGACCCATTATATGAAGGTGAGGAAGGTTTGGAAGGGGATGAAGGTGGTAAAACTTCATTCACACCCTTGTGGAGGTTTGTGACAAAACTTGAGGGGGGGAAAGGGGGTGGATCCACTAATTTTTCTTGTAAGCATGATTGCCATCAAGGAAAACCTTATACCGGTTCATATACTTGTGTAAGGAGGCATCTTTGTGGGGTATTGGAGAGTGGATGATAATAAAGGGGGCACTGGGATCTCAATTTGCCCTAAGGTATCAAAGGAAGACATACAAAAATACATCAAGATAGAGGAAGTCACACAAAGAAATGCATGGTAAAAAACAAAAGGTTCAATCTAATGCATCATTTGGATTTGGTGGCAACACATCTGAGACTACATCTCCTCATGCAAGTGGAACCTCAGGGCATGCAGGGGTTGGATCCAAAAGAATAATAGTAGATTTTCTTGATATTGGTGGTAGGGTTGAGGTGGATGGAAAAGTGGTGCAATTTCTCTATGCATGTACACAATTCAATGTTCTTCCCCCCCCTATTGTCATGATATGGTTTGGACCATCAACAAAGCCCCCAAAGGATACAAGGGCCCCGGGTATGAGAAAGCCATAGCCGTGTTACTAGACATGGAAAGAGCAAAAATGCAAAGAGCTCTGACATGGTTTACAGATGAGTGGGCTGATATTGGGGTATCCATTGTATTTGAGGATTGGACAAATGTTAGAAACCAACATTTGATAAATGTTCTTGGTGTTTTAACTAGTGGTGTAGTGTTTCTTACAGTGCATGACTCCTTGTCATTCACTTCATCTGCTCAAAACATTTTAGAGCTCCTATTGAAAACCATTAATGATGTTGTCCTTCTATTGTGATTAAAGTAATCATCGATAATGTGACAAATTTTAAGGGAGCAGGAAAAATTATTGAGCGGGTGCATCCTCACATCTTTTGGTTTGGGTGTTTGGAGCACACATTGAACCTTTTGATGCATGATATGGTGAAGCATAAAGATCGTTGATGGATTAATGACTTGTACGAAGTAGGGAAGAAACTCAACAAATTTGTCACTAGGCATACAAGGTCCCATTATTTTTATGGCACTCAATTTAGGTTGTAGCTACTCAAGATTGCAAACACTGGTTTTAGTAGCTATTTCCTCTCTTTCAGGTGCCTATTGAGGGTAAGATAGGCTTTGGGTGCTATGGTGATGAGTGATGATTGGGAGGACTTTAGCATTTGATGTAAATGGTGCTAATGCAGTGAAGGAGATTGTTCTTGATAGTCGTTTTTGGTCACAAGTTAAGTATGTTTTGTAGTTCTCCAAGCCAATTTATAACATGATTAGGTTTGTAGATTTAGATTGACAAGTGGTTGGGGAGGTGTAAGAGCAGATGGACACCATGCTAGGGTAGATTAAGGACATTGTTCAACCTAGAGATATGAACTTGTATAATCATATTCATATAGAGGTGGAAAAATAGTGGGAAAAGCTAAATATTCCACTACATGCCTTAGAATATGTACTTACACCAAAATACTATCTTATATCATTGCTTGTAGCACCTAGCACCTAGTGGTGGGGTGAAGAGAAAACAACACCAAAATCTAGAGGCTCAGGCTGGTTATATGCAAGCATTAAACAAACTGGTCCTTGATGAGGAGTGTGATACCATGCGAAGACAATTGTGCCACTACTCTAGTGGTAATGGTGTCTCTGGGACCAACCATGCAATTAAAGATTGAGGGAATCTATCTTCTCTTAACATGCATGGTGGTGTTGCCCCACATCTAGAATGTTTGGCAACATAGGTGCTTTCATAGGTGGTGAACACTTCTTCCATAGAAAGGTGTTGGAGCACCTATGGTGTCATCCATAGTGTCAGAAGAAATATGTTGAATGTAAATGGGTTAGAGAGCTTTATGTGCATTACAACTTGCGATTGTTGTTCCATTGCTGTGAGGACTCAAAAATGGATAAATCATATAAGACTTGGGACTATAATCCAGAGGAGAATAATTTGGAGGATGGAGTATTGGTTTTGGAACAACTGGAGAATGCTCTTATTGATAATTATGATTATGGTGAGATGCCACCTCCATCCATTGCTATGGTCTCCTTGATCAAGGCTTCCGCTGCAACAATAGGGGCTTCATGTTCAGTTCTCCTTCCATCTACACAATTACCTCCTGCTCTGGCTCTACTACTGACACGTGGACGCTCATGGGGCAACTGTGGTGGTGCAAAGAGGAAGGAAAAGTATATAGAAATTAGAACAATTGTTTCTCCTTTTTCACTACTTTATATGTCATAGACTCATAGCCTTTAGCAGCTAACTCTGTTTAGTGTTTTGGACCTTTTGGTTTTCAGACTTCAGTTAAATTATCATTTTAGAACTTATGCAAATGGCCTATTTTATAAACATCTCTGTTTGGTCGTGTTGACAGTTGGTGGAAACCTATTTCATAGCATAAGTTAATGGTCTACTTCCTATTATATGGTTTAAAAGTTTGTAATTGCTAGATGGTTGATGCTTGAATTATTAATCATTAATGTACTGTGGATGACATTTCTAACTTCATAATAATGTAGTATTCATATACAAGTAGCACAAATATGCATGTTTTCATACATTTTGCAACTAATTTAGCATTTTGCATGTTTTTTTGAATATATGTGCATTATAATACACACACCCACACAGCCCTCAGGACGCTTCACACCCGAGTTTTTTTGGGTAAATGGCGCTCTCGACGCTCCTGCTCTTGCTCCCACACTTTGGAAACCTTGAGATTGATAAGGCCATCAAGGAAGTAAGAACATGTTGGAAACATAGAGTTATAAGGGATGAGTAAAAAGATGGGTGGTAGAAGATAGAAGGCTTGCAGTGAGAAGTTAGAACACAAAATTCCTTGCTTGGAGCATATAGAGGAAGAGGTGAATCAATTGTTAGAGAAGAAAGGCACAAGCATGTTGAAGATGTGGAGGGGGAGGAATAACAATCAAGTGAGTAGAAAGCCACAACTAAAAAGAGGATGTTGTTGGTGTACAAGTGTATAATATATCCATTAACAATCCTACCAAGTATATGGAATTCTAACAAGTACACCTCATTTAGAAGTTGGTATGAAAACAAAAAGGTCTAATGGATAAAGGGCGATTGACTAATTGATTACGGATTCATGATCAATTTGTGCCAAAGGAGATCATGATATTGGAGATTGTAGTTTCAACATGTCACAAATACATTGTTGCAAGGAAGCCTAAACTTTGGCACATAGAAATGCTCATTTGATATAAATTGGGAAGATGCAACTTGATGGCATTATGGACCTTGCATTCATGACCTTTGGAAATATTGTTGAGAGCTTATTGAAGAGGTAAGCGATAGTGATAAATTGAAATCTTGCATAGAGACAATAGTAATAAGTATTAGAGGAAGCATGGAAAGGCATGCACACAATTAGTTAGGAAGAATGGTGATTGAAAGGATGTTCATCTACTTTACTATGGGTAAATTGAATGAAAGTTCATTTACTTATAGGAGTTAGGGAAAAAAAGAGGAAGTCAAGTTTTGTTTGGTCCAATCTATTGAGCATTGCATCTTTATGGATGAAGTAGGAGTAGACCAACCTATTCTAATCTATACCAATATGCATGATCCATTCTTTGTTGTTGTGGTAACATTGTTTCAAATGTGGTCAATCGATAATGGATGTGATTGCATTGTTTATCATTAGTAAAATGTTATTGATGTTAATGATGGTAGACCAACAAGGTCATCAAGGAAGTAAGAACATAGTGGAGATACCTAGTTGGGAGGGATGGGTAGAATGATGGGTGGTAGAGGCAAAAGGCTTACGACGAGGACACAAAATTCCTTCCATGGAGTATATAGAGGAAGAGGTGAATAGAGGAGAAATAAAGTTAACAAAAAGCTCCAACAATGAGATTGACAACAAGGCAAATGTCAGAGAAGAAAGGCCACAACTATGAATATGTCGTTGGTGCACAAGTGGATAATATATCTATTACCACCCCTTTCAAGCATAGAGAATTCTAACTAGTACACTTCATTGACGAGTTGGTATGAAAACAAAAAGCTATAACAAATAAAGAGCAATTGACGAATTGATTATGAATTTATGATCAAGTTGCACTAAAGGAGATCATTATATGAGAGATCATTGTAGTCAACATGTCACAACCACTTTGTTGTAAGGAAGCTTAGACTTTGGCACAATAAATGTGAATTTGATAGAAATTAAGGAGGTGCATCTTGATGGCAATATGGAACTTGCATTCATAACCTTTGGAAATACCCCCAACAACCTAACGAAGAGGTAAAAATAATGATAAATAGATAGACACAATAGCAAGAAGTATTAGAAAAAGCATGGGAAGGCATGGGAAATCTATGGGCAAAATTACTTGGGAAGATAGGTGAATTGAAGGAATGTTCATCTACTTTAGGTGAATTAATGGAAAGTCCATCTTCCTTTTATGAGTTGGATAAAATAAGTCAAGTCTTCTCCTTTCTTAACCTAATTCTCACCACCATGTTAGACATTCTCCAACATCAAGCAAACCTCTTAAATCAACACTTGGGAACTTTTGAGCCCTTGGATTAATCAGAGACATGAGTTTTGTTTCCTAATAGTTGGTCTTGAACTAGTGCCCTTTTGACAAGTGACGCTTCAATAAGTAATCTTTTCATAGGTAGCTCTTTTATAAGCAACAATTGGGAAAGCAAGATTGTGATGCTTGTCATACTTGACATGTTGACTTGTATAGTTGAGAGCCTTCTGTCATGTTAGTTATTTTTTTGTACTTTTTGACAATCCCACTTTGTTAAGCTATCGATGGCATTTACCTTGGACCCAACATTTAGGCTTTCCACTTAAGATGGAGTTGAAGATCCTTGAGAAGCATTGGTGTGTATGTGAAACTATTTGGGGAGCTAGAAGTCTAACTAGTGAAACCAAGTAGATTGTCGAAACTGGTGCTACACTACTTTATAGAACATGAAATTGATTCATCAAGGTGTGGCAAGAGCTTGTAGCAAGTAATGCCTTAAAAAGAGAAGGATGTGTTGGCATGCTTACAAGAAGAGTGTGCTTGTCATCGATGGCAAGAACAGAAGGTGAGAAAGCTCAGGAGGAAGAGCTACAATGGCCGTTGGATCACCGATCCAAAGGACCTTCAACCGAATACCCGACAACCGTTGGATCATTTTAAGTGGAAGGACAAGATATAAGCTAGAAGAGCAGCACCGAAGATAGATCGAGCCATTGATCTAAGAACATGATCGACGAACAACATTTGGTTCACGTCAAAAGTTGCGAGGAGGTTATTGTTCGGGGAATCTCACTTTGGGAGAATTGGCAACTTGAAAGTCGAATTAACTGAAGCCCGAAATCCGAAATGAATAAGGACCATCAGATTTGGAGAAAATGCGATGACCGTTAGATCAGGGAGAACCATGTCAGCAGACCACGTCTACAAGGACATGTCGCAAACCACGTCAGCAAGGACACATGGCGCAATCAGACAATGACAAGTGTCAAGTTGAATCAACATTTTAGGTTTGTGCAAATCACAAATTTGAGTGACACGTGGCAGCTACTCTGCTCGTGACACGTCATCAAGTGGCGTAAGTAAGTTACGTCACTCCGAGAGTTTTACTTCGGGAGTTTTACCACCAGCACTTGCCCAAAGTCCCGAAGTCCCGAATGCCGAAGTCCCGAAGTGGACACAAAACGTCCGATCTGAAGGTCACTTCAGGAGCATTCTCGACCGTCGATCTACTACAGTGGAAGGATAGTGTAAGTGGAAGTATTAACCGACAACAAGCAGTCTCCACCACTTATGACTTACTCAGTAGGTGATCACTTCGGAGGAAAATGGAGTAACGATTAGTCGAAGACTCGAGGGCAGAAGAAGATTCAGGCCGTCGATTGCCGAAGGACGCGTGGCAGAAATCTATGCAGTTCGGGGAAAAACACCCCAGGAGATAGTGAAGGAAGCGAAGTTGAGATTTGAAATCCCCGAAGCCCGAAGAGCCGAAGGAGCTAAGGATCGTTGATCTGTAGGAGGACACACGTCAACAGATCGTGAACTTCGGGTATGAAATAATCCGGAGGAAAGCATAGAGTGAAAGCGTTGAAGCCCCGAAGTCCTTCTCGACCGTTGATCAAGAAGGGTGCCAAGGGTCGTTGATCTGGTCTTGATAGAAAGTGTAGAAGTCCTAAAGCAGACTAGATCCGTTGATTTGAGGAGGACACGTGGCATGAATCTTTGGACTCCAGCTAAAAGCGTTCTGGGAGAGTGTGAAGGTTGAGAATTGAAATCGCCGAAGCCCAGAGTAGCAAAGCAGATCTCGACCGTTGATCGAGAAAAGGGACACGTGTAAGTGGATTGTCAACTCCGAAAGATTGACGTACAGAGGAAAGCAAGGTTTGAGAGTTGAAACTCTCGAAGCCCGGATCACGAAATAAGCCGTAGCCGTTGATTTGGAAGGGAGCTACGTGTCAACAGATCGTGGACATCTGGGATCGCGCGTGGAAGGAGGAAAGGAGGCAGATAACAACCGTTGATCGAGAGGCATCACCAAGGGATTGGAGATCAACGGTCGTGCTCAATTGCGGGTTCAAAACATGCTCAGGTCTTAATTTTTCTTGAGCGGGCCGCAATCAAAACCACGGTATCACCAAAGGCATACGTGGAGCTCTGTAGTGAATTGCGGGGCGAAAAGAAGATTGCCCTCAAACCGCCTTTGGCCGTGCCCGCAATTGCGTGGTCACATGATAACATCGCCCAAGGTCACATCAGCGGAAGATAGGGGAAGGAGCTAGCGCTGCTAGGCTCCACATCGGAGGTTACACATTGAAAAGTCAAAAAGCCCTCTGTGTGTATAATCCAACGACGTTGATCAAACAAAATCTGATCGAAGGGTTGCTGTTTCACTTCGTGGTTTCTTGATCAATTACGATTCAGTTACACTAACTGAATCATTGTTCCTGAGCGTTGGAATCATGATTCTTGAGTGTTTTTGAGATTCCTGACTTGAGCGTTGGAGATGCGGAGTGTAACGGATGATGAGATCAGGAATAAAAGAAAAATGCCATGACAGAGAGAGGCTGTTGTTTCTTTGTAAAGCAAGTTGGATATTTATTCATGCATGTAGAAGGCAACCAAGCGTATGTGCGAAAGTGCAGGGGGGAGGCATAGTGCATAGAACGGACATGGCGCACAGAGCATAAAACGCATAAGAACAGAAAGCGCAAGAATATGCGAGTAGGAAGACACTGATGCAGGCAGAGCAGAGCAGTGCAGCAGAACAATGATGACACTGGTAAGCCATTGATAAATACTGTATCACTGTAATAAATTTTAGCAAGCAAAGATTTATATCTCAGGGTGGTAGGGTGGTGCTAGGGAGGATTGTTGTCCTCAGAGTTTCAAGTGGGTGCTTGAACATAGGGAGTTGTAGCTTCCATCTGGTTGCAGCCAAAAAAACCAGGGTGGTAGGGTGGTGCAAGGGAGAACCATTGTTCTTTGTTATACAGGTTGGTGCCTGTGTGACTGGAAGTTGGTGCTGGAACACTTAGGGAGTTGGTGCTTCCTTCTAGTGGGTGCTAGAGAAACCAGGGAGTTGGTGCTCCCAACAAGTTGCAGCTTGTAAAACAGAGGTGGTAGCCTCACAAAGAGTTGGTGCTCATAAGAGTGATAATGTACAGGAAATAAAGACTACTTATCATATTAAGAAGAAGAGGTTTTTTCCCTTTATGGGTTTCCTCAGGAATATCTGTCTTTGTATACTTCATGTGCGTGATTGATGTTGAATACTCTATTGCTTACTTCCCTGAATTATTGTGATTGTCATTGAGTGTTTTGTAATGAGTTTAAAATGGGTATAATTGTTTAAGCACAGTAACCACTGATTCACCCCCCCCTCTCAACTGTCTAACAGGATGAGGTTACAAACAACTTCTTTATTGCATTTTAATATCCCATGGGTGAACAGTTGATTGCCCAAGGTTTGAGAGAGATTCAATAATACCTAGGGATGAAAGTATGGGATGAAAATTGAAGATTTGAAGACTTTTTGAGCCAAATTTCTACGAGTATCAACAAATATCTTCAAAATGATTGTTTTGTAGTAGGATTAAATGGTCAATTGAGATTAACAATGAGCCAATATGGTTGATTACAAAGAGCTCTATCATAGGGTTCATTGAACTTTTTTCTTGGAGTTTGAATTTTGGTGAATTTCAAAGTCTTCCATCAAAATCATTAATTTTTATATAAAATATGCGGCCTACCCCTTGGCCCTTGTTGTAGTGGTTGAAGGTCGTCTAGAGCATCCTTCTTAATACTACATTAGCAAAAAAAGGCCATATTGCATGGAGAAGCATAGGACACTAACCTAGTAAGTGGATGTGGTGTCGCTACGATGAAGATTTATGCAATAAAATACAATAGCCCATGTGACTATGTCTCATCAAATATCTCCTAAATCCATCATACATTCTCTTTGATGCTTGCCATACATTCCTTCTTGCTTCTATT
Organism: Picea engelmannii; assembly: GCA_009831015.1. Lineage (NCBI taxonomy): Eukaryota > Viridiplantae > Streptophyta > Pinopsida > Pinales > Pinaceae > Picea > Picea engelmannii. The sequence continues at coordinate 783,178 of ML776716.1, read as the reverse complement.
GTGAAATCGATTGTGACCAAACAACTATAGTTGCTGAAACACTATGCCTATGTTCCTGGGCATCTATAGTTGTTGAAACATTGTGCTAGTGTCCATGAAACACTGTTGATTTAATGGTGAGTTTTATCGAATGCTTTTTTTCCCTCAGTGATTATCATCCAAATTCCATACTTGTTGAATTCGAACATGAAATCAAACTATCGGACTATGACATGGAGCATGATAAAGCCTTCAAATTTGCACATCAACTAGAACATAAGGAAGAGTGGATGTAGGCTATCATGAATAATTGGTTGGAAGCCAAATTGAAACAATTTATAGGTTAGATTTAAAAGATTTTTTATGAATTTTGGTGCACCAATTATAACATTGCAAGACAAATCAAATTTGAATGCTCTTTAGTAACTACATTGGATCAAGGTAAATTAGACAACGATGGAATCTTGTAATATATGTGAATTATTTGGCAATCACAAAACAAGGGGTTATCTTGACAATTTGAAAATCATAGTCTAAGTATGGGCTATAACACTTTAGTGCATTATCTATAACGGTCTCACACAAGAAGTGCCCACTCAATGGTCAATAGTAAGAGGTAGTACTATGTAAATGAATAGATTTTGTAATAGGGTGGTAATAAATTGTTTAAAGTAGGCTATGTAGTTCTCGTAACAAAAAGTAATCCAACTAGAGGATGATGGAAACATGGCAAATGAGTAAGATTTTGTGGTAGAACAATAGCATTATATTTATGTTCACATCATGATATAATAGTTTTGAATGTACATTGTTAATAAAACATAATTTTTAATTTTGTACCATTTACAATTCTGGGAACAATTTGAAGACTATTCAATGTTTTTGGGTAAATCAAAGGTAAGTATATAACAAATAGTGCTAGCCAATCCTAACTAGTTGATATTAGATAGGGTTGAGGATATGATTCCTATCTCTCTATGTATCAAGTTGGGCCCCTTGAATAAGTCATAACTTATGGAGACTTAAATTGAAGCAACAAACATGGCTCTTTCGTCTTCACAACATATGGAAGCCTTTGGTGGAGCCCAAGAAAGTATTTTTTGTGTGGTCCCTTATCTTTGGGGGTTTGGCTATTGGAAATAGATGGACTTACTTTGGGATTCCTCGGCCTAAATGTCTTTTGAGTGGTAGAGGTGAAACTCTTAATCACTTCTTGTTCTATCCTCTTGTTAATATTGTTTGAGGTTGGGTCTCTAGCATATGTGGTCAGTGCCTTCCCACCTCCATTACTTGGAAAACAACTCTCTTGGGAGATCAACTCCCTTTGGTTGTGGAGTTTTGAGGGTTTGTTGAAGTTGCAGGTCTTACCTTGAATCGTAAATTAAGAGAGACATCTATAAATCACATGAACAAGTAATTCATATAATGTGATGCCTCTAACTTTGTTGCACTTTAAAATAATGAGTACATACATCCCATATTTATAGGACTTTTTGGACAGGGTTGCATTAAATGTGGGTAGATACAAGCGGAGGTGGAGATGCCACCTAAGGCGTGCTCTCATCTAAATGCATTAAAACATGCAACTAACATGATGACTTATTTAGCTAGATAAGTCAAAAGGTGCACATGATGTGGATGTGGTTATTTTGAATATGCACATGCATAATAACTGTAGTAAAATTGCTCCATATCTAAGTAGAGTTAACATAAAGGTGTGGATACACCAACATCTTCCCTTAAGTGAAACTTAGGGAGAACATGAAAATGATTCAACAAAAATGAGTCTTGACACGAAGTTTTGATTAAGACTCATGGCCAATCAAAAGAAGTGCATGAAACGAGTGTCTTCATGGACGCCAATCCATCTCGCTGTAGTGCATGGGTAGTTGTAACCGTCGAGTCAATAGGAATAGGTGCTTTGTATGAGGCTCACTTTGAAGAAACATGAATCTTGAAAAAGGGTGAATGATAAAGAATCACTTGAGGAAGCATTGCACACCACCCCTCCCACAATGTTGAACTGGGTGGACATAGATGAAGGCAATGGATGTCACATAGACAATGAAAGGAGGCAATCGTTGAAGGTGACAAAGAAGTTGATGACCCAAGTAACAAATGCTCTAAAGCGGTGCTCCAAGAGATTGCAAGGCAAGGTTGTGTGCGGTCATGGAGGCAAATGCTTGGTGACACTCTAAAAACCTCTACATGAGTGGCCCAAAATCTGCTACTTGGATGACATGTCCAATAGGTTAGTGAAAGAGATTCACCAAAAAATTGCCATTAGGGACAACAATCCTCTATATGGGTCTCAACAACAAGCCCAGATAAGGTACCCATCGACAAATCAAGAATTAATTCTCATAATTATTGTGCTATAGAAATTGAAAGTACTTAAGGATGAAATGAGATTTGGGCCCATAAATGGCACAAAAATGTTGTTATTGAGCCACAAAAAAGTTCCCCAAAAGGATGATAACCAACCAAAGAACCTCTGGCAATGATGAGTGGGTATGGAAAATGTATAGAAAGTCTCCACGATGTTGATGATGGCAATGGGGGAAGTGGTAGATGAAAGTGCCCAACAACTGTGCTACAAGGCAAAGAAACTCAACAAAATGCTACATGTTTGGCCCAAATTCACTAATTGGATGATATGTCATTGCACAAAGAGTTCTGTCCAAAATTTGCCATAGGAAAAAGGAGACAATTTCTCAAAAGTGGGTCTCAACAATGAATGCCTGATAAGGTACCCGATACAAATAATGAAGAAATAAAAGAATTTTCCTAAAAAATGAAACACTTAGTGAAAGAGAGTAGTTGAACACTCTAAATGTTTTTTGTCGGAATCAAAATTGGAGCACATATGCCAAAAATATGGCAACAAAAAGGCTCAACCAGGACTTCTTAAAAAACTGTCAAAGATGAGTGGCCTTTATCCTCGTAAAAAAGTATGCACACCACACTTGTATGTGGCATGTATGGCCAAATCTGATTCAGTATGTGGCATGTATGGCCAAAACTGATTCAGTATGCGGCCTATATGGCCAAAATATCGCAAATTCCAATAAAGGGAAAAAAACATGCCCATACTTTTATTTTCAGTTAGCTCACATGGAGTGCCATAAAATCATGACAGCCTAGCCCTTAAACCACCCATACAAGTTCCCATATGACTTTTACATGTTTCTTTCCCACATATAGAAACAAAATTCAATATAAAGGAACAATACACTGCTGAGCTTATGCATCTGTGATGTGGTTAATTAAAAATTTAAATAATTAAATTCTTACACAACATGAGAAAAAACGTAAGGCACCTCATCAAATTGTGATTTCTCCACGTAGAGGTGATGGAATTAAAAACTGTCAAAGACCTAGTTCCTCTTTTGATATGAGGAAGCTGACAGTGGCCTCAAATCAGCCAATTATGCACTATGTAAGAGAGGTCAATTTTTTCTTGCTGTAGAAAATGTTTTGCTCTATTCTATGTGAAAAAAATGTCCAATTTTCGTAATTTGTTGAATTTTCATGTTGATTTGATTGCTAAGGGGGCAAATTGACTGTTGGATGTTGAAATTGCTGCGTGCAAGGCCAAATTTGCAGTGTGCAGAGGCCGAATTAGAGGCTGCAAAAGAGATGACAGCCGTACAGATCGTATGGATCTGTACTCAGTGTCGTAGAGCCATACATTATGTGGTCAAGGCTGTACAACCTCGTGGGTGCTTGGTTGCTACTGAACGTGTCTGGAATGTTGAGGTTGCATGTTAGTTGCAAAGACTGCAGATTCCGCTTTAGGGCAATGAATGTGTTGAAGGAACAACAGTAATTGAGCATGTGCTGGGTGTTGTTGTCCAAAGCTCCAAAAAAAATGCAGTGAGTACATTGATCTTTGTCTGAGCAATTTAGCAATGGTTGGCGGTCTATAATGTAATGGGCTTGCAAATACAATATGGGCCAAGGCGAAAAAACCAAAGCCCCAAATACGTAGAGAGCAGTGGCAAAAAAAGAAATATGTTTAATAAACTATTAAAATTTGACAACCATTAAACCTTTACAATTGACCCATCAGTCTCTTAGATGGCTAAGGTGCCACCATACATGAGCAAGATTGAGTATGCACTCCATGTACAAAACATGGCAAGCGAAAAAACACTGATTAATGCAGGGCAGGATGTGCATGCTCTGATACCATGTCGAAATCATGGTTTTTACCTCAGATCATAATTTAATGGAGACATTTGTAAATCACATAAACAGGTAATTCATATAAGGTGATGCTTTTTACTTCATTTGAATTTAAAATAATGAATACATACATCCCATCTTTATGGGACTTTTGGGATAAGACTGCATTAAATGCGAGCAGATGTCACACATCCGACCCCTAAGTACCTTTTTAAGGGATGGGGTATAAATTTTTCCTCGGTTCCGTAGCTTCCTGAATCCCTCGGATAAGAACACCATTGCCTTCTGCTCTTCGAGATCTTTCCAACGACTATAAACTCGTCAAAAACTGAGTTTTGGTTCGAGAGTTATGGTCCTCCTAAGTTTTCGGGGTGTCATTGGCCAATGGCCACCCCCTTCGCCACGTGGCATCCACATGGCTTCACTTTCCTCTTACCATCCAACATGGCACTGTTGCGGCCCCGATCGTCATCCTTTGGAAATGACATTGCCGTGGAAGAAGGGTTTACAGGGGAAAGTCTATGCTGATTCGTCACAGGCTTATTCACTTCCAAAGCCTTGGTGCTTCTTGTTTTCCCTTTTACCTTACCATGTGACCGACGTTGGAACCTAGTCCTCCGGTATTCGGCCTTTCCACGCTCTTTTGTATAGCACTAAAGCTTCCCGGAGACCTGAAGTCTCGGAGCCTCTCTCTACTCTAGAATCTATGGTGGAGTTCTGTCCACCTTTGGATCTAACGCTTAAGATTTACATGCACTTAACACATCGTTTGGACTTGACTAGAGGGGTGGGGTCCCACACCTAATTCGTATCCAATCCCATGATGCCACGTGGAGCTATCCAAACACGCCACATCACCATGACGCACGCGGACCTGTCCTATCGAAGCTTGACACTACAAAAGGGGAAACTTTGGTGCTTCGACACTTCAACGCTTCGACCACTTTTCTCTATTTGCAAATCCTCCGGAGTCCCGAACCCTGGAGTCCTACTACGTGGCTCTGGCCTTTGACCCTTTTGGAGCTTGCGTCTTAGCACTCCAAACACTCGGAGTTTTGAAGTCCCAAACTCTTGGAGCGGGTCCCTCTTGCGTACGTGGCGTTCTGCACGAGTGTCCCTATTACCATCTGCCACTTGGTAGATATGTGGCGATGACACCACCTTGACACGTGGTACCCATCTCTTCGACCCTATACCATATACGATGATTCAATAGGACACGTGGCTTAGCCACTTGCTGACATGCAGTGGCTCTGTCATACGGTCGGACTCCATCGTGTACTTTGGCCACGTCCTCTGCTGATGTCACTCTGGCCTTCGGGGAAACTCCACGCCTTGCATCCTGAATCACCCGAAGTGGGGTTTAGTTGGAGAGCCGAATAATGATCGGATGACCCATAATCTTCCCTGGTTTGATCCAATGGATGACTGGGACTCGTGGCTCCTCGCGATCCACGCAATCCTAAGTCTTTAGTCCTGGGGGTAATTGACTGGGAGGATCATAAGGCATAATGACCGCTTGCTGTCAGTCATCCCTTCCCTTACTCTATCCTTCCACTAACACTCGATCTAACGATCAAGAAGGATCTTGAAGGATCCTTAGATCTACGACCCACGTCACTTTGCGAGTTCGGCGTTCGGGGATTCCGGTCGTTTAACACCCTTTTTCTCCCGGAGTGTTCAACACCGGACTGACCACGATGTAGATCCAACGGTTAGGGGAGATCCTGAGTATCCTTAGATCTACGACTCACGTTACTTCGCGACCGAGAAGTGGATTGGGGTTTAACAAGGGGATGAATCCCACGATAACGGGTAAATGATCGCTAACTGTCGGTCAACTGTCAAGTTACCGGTCCGACAGGTCACTTTCGACGCATCTAGGATGTTGCAATGTTCATTCACCCCAGAGCTCCGAACTCCCGGAGTCCCGAATAACTTAGCTCCTTTTTGAGTGTAGCGAAGGGTTCCATGGTCCTGGTCCTATGGAACTTTGTTTAGCTTCAGAGGCTACACTTCTAACTCTTAGCCAAAATTTGGTTAAGGCTGTAGGCATGAGCCCGTGTTCTCTTGGACGACTGGTTTGAAGGAAGCGCCTTCCATTCACAGAACTCAAGTTCTATAATGGGGAAAGATATTTTCGAGGGATCAACAGGACTGTAGCAGTCCTGTAGAGTCTGTCCCAACTCTATAGTTGATCCTTGGGAAAACCCATTGAGGATTTTCCAATCAGCATAGAGGCCAAACTTGTCATCTTACAACCATTCGAATGCAACAGTTTACATAATAATAGTAAGCATTATTACCATCAATTTCGCACAAGGCAAATTTTGACACAATATCATGCCATCATCCTTCTATATCCAGGAGGTATATGTATAGCACAAATACAAGCATTCAAATCATGCATTTCAATTCAAGTGCACAGGGTATATGAAATACTTATCTATTACAAGTTGCAGCCAACCAACTGACTGTGGGTGTTCGCCTTTCCACCCAACCGTAGGCTCAAAGGCATTCACTCTTAACACTCTGGCCACTCCTGTGCCAAGCCATGATATCACTACGAAAACTTCTGCAAATTCTCAGAGATCCTCTCCCTGTCACAGCCTCTGCGAGGTTTATCAACTGCTCCCTCAACATCAAGCTCGCGACCTTCTTCTCAGGTCAGGTTTTCTGGGTTCTCTTTCCAAAATCAAGAAAGGTATCGGGGAGGTTACTCTCCTCCACCTCTCTAGCAGCAAAAGAAGTCTCCTTATTCTTCACTGAGCTCAGGACCTCCACGGGGTTTATCACATGCTTTCCTAGTTGGATTTCCTCTGTGCAAGAGAGTCCCTTCACAACTGCACTGTCCCTCGATGCGCTCTCCTTCCAACATCGGTTTCTTTCTAGCCAACACCAAGCCCGTGACCCTCGTTTTCTATAGTCTGGGCGTCGGGTCTTCAATGCTCCAGTTTAGAACTTTTTCCACGAGTTCTCTGATCTTTCTATTGCACGTGCTCGTGCATTTTTTTCCAGCAATTCTCTTCCTCAAAGACTGAAATCTTCCTTTGTTTCTCTCCTGTAACGAGAGCAACTTATTCTTTCAGTTATTTTCTGAACTGAAGAGCCCCACGCGCTCTTCTTTCTTTGGTATATTTCTTCTCTTGCATGCCCTCTCCCTTTTTTCCCCAGGGATGTACTGGGATTGTCCTATTCCTTCTGTTAGAAGGAACTCGGGTCAATCTGGGCCTGCAAGAAACTATACTCTGTGTTACTTCGGGTTGACAGTTTTTCGTCTCCTCAGCTAGACCCTCCATGCTTTCATTCATTGGGGTAGTTGATTGTTTAACCACCAATCCTTTTCTCATTAACTGATTTTTCCTTGGGATCTGGATGAGGCTTATTATTTCAGCAAAGAGAATTTGGGTCATTTTGACATAATGAACCTTCTCTACAGTTTCCTCACTCTTTCCTCTAGTGATATCATGGCAAGTAGTTCACGGCTTCACCCCCACAGTCAGTTGTTGGCAATCTAAACAATAATAAAACATTTACATTGTTCACATGCCATAGCATGGTAATCATAAGTAATGATTAATTAGAAGCTGGGGAAATAGGGGTATTACAACAGATACAAGTGAAGGTGGAGATGCCACCTTAGGTGTGTTATCACCTAAATGCATTAAAACATGCAACTAACACGATGCCTTATTTAGCTAGATGAGTCAGGAGGTGCACATGATGTGCATATGGTTATTTAGATTATGTACATGCATGTTAACCATAGTAAAAATGCTACTTGCCTAAGTAAACTTAACATAAAGGTGTAGATACACCAGCAATGTTTAGTCTAACTTAGCCAACTAAAAGCATCTCTTGGTATGAAAACTCACTAATTCATGCGAATGTACATGCAAATTGTTGTCCAAGTTCCAAATATTGCATTTTGTGTGGCTCACTTGAGTCTATTGCTATTTTTTTGGGGGATTTAGACAGTCCCAACACTAAGAGAGAAGGCCTTGCCACTGGGTTGGCCATGTTTCTATTCTATTATAGAACAAAGGGAGCAATGCCATAGCTTAGTCCCTTGTGCTTCATGTTGATCCCTTGCTTGGTGTTGGACTCATATTTTGAACTTGCCTGCAAATTTGCGTGATATGCTTGTTAATTACCTCAAAGTTCATCTGAAGATTAGTGGGGATAATAATGATTTTGTTGAAGATCATATGACAACCTTTCAAGATTGTATAGATAATTTGGTGGTTGAGCATGAGGATGTTGTCATTCTCTAAAAGGGGATGCTAGAAAATGGTTCAGAGGTGTAAGTTCCAATACAATAGACACTTAGACAATATTTCATAATTTGTCTATAAAGTGAGGTGAGAAGAAAGATAATCAATGTTATCTAACTAAATTCCATACCTAGAAAAGAAAGAATTGAGAGTCTTCAACATATTTTAATAAAATATTTGTAAAGTTTAACTTAGAATTCTTGATAAAATAAGACCTTCAGAGGCAGTTGTGAAGGTAGCTTATACAACAACTTACGAGTCTTAGTTTGCAACTATTCCCTAATGTTGAGAGAAAGGTCTCAAACTCTTGACGAGATGATGAAAGATGATGTTAACTTGGAGGAAAACTTGGTAGCTTTAGGGAAGTTATGTAAACCCAAGATTGACTCACATGAAAAGAAGAAAGCAAAAGATGAAGATCCAACCTAAGCCTCTTCTTTTGTTTTTTTCACGAATTTAGAATTGAGCTAGATCAAATTACTAAAATGCTTCAAACTTTCCCAAATGACTTGACTAAGATGAAACAAAATTAAATTGTGTAGTTTGTGCAAAATCAAGGACAAGGGCTTCATAATTTGCTTGTCAAAATCCAAAACTTTTCAAGAGACCTTTTAATCAACAACAACGTAACAACAAGAGAAGGCTAGAGGATTCTCCAGTGCCATCTCCTACCAGGAACAATGCCATTGTTGTCATGGACAATCTCTCTTGTGAGGAGTATCCACATGAATATTATGAAGACCAATCCTACACTGCAGGGGAGCGCTCCCATGCTCCCACTCTTGAAGCGCGCTCCCAAAGGAAGCGTTCAGGAAGTGCACTTGGGAGCGCTCTTCTTGAACGCTTCCTTCGAGGAGCGTTTTTTGGGAGCGTGCTCCCAGGACACTCTCTCAATGCTCTCGGGACACTCCCTCAACACTCCTTGGTCGCTCCCACATGATGAGGCAGATTCATCTTCTCTTTTAGGTGTTTGGGAACCAATTCATGGTTCCAGATGGCTTCAAAAGGGATGGCAAGGGTTTGTTAGGATTAAAACACTCACTCACTCCATTTTTTTCTCATTCTATTTTTCATTTCACTCATCTTTGCTAGGAGGGTTTTGAGTGGGCTTCTTGCTAGTTCTTGAGGAGATTGAAGGGAGAGTGAAGGGAGATTGAAGGCTGCTATAGGGAGTTGGAGAGCTTGGAAGGGGGATTGAAGGCTGCCATTTGTGAGAGCTTGGAAGGGAGATTGAAGGCTGCTATAGGGAGTTGGAGAGCTTGGAAGGGGGATTGAAGGCTGCCATTTGTGAGAGCTTGGAAGGGAGATTGAAGGCTGCTATAGTCATATTCAACCACCATTGGAGAGCTAAAGAGGTAAGAAGGACCATATTTTGGTTAGGGTGTTTGGTTCACACGATGAACCTTTTGATGTTATCACTAAAATGAAGGACCGTGATTATAGATGGATGGGTGCTTTATACAAGAGAGGGAAGACGATGATAAGGTTTATTACCAATCATACCGTGGCCCACTTCATTTTCCGTAATCGCTCCAAGTTGGAGTTACTAAGGATTGCAAAGACCAGATTTGCTAGCTATTATCTCACCTTCAGGCGTCTTTTGAAGGTAAGAGAGGCATTGGCTAGTATGGTTTCGAGTGATTCATGGCAGGATTTGAAAGATAGGGCTACATCCGCATCTGACATAATTGAATTTCAGGAGGTGGAGGACACGGTTCTTGATGGGCAACTTTGGCAACAATTTAGGTATATTCTGAAGTTCACCAAACCCATTTATAGTATGATTCGGTTTGCAGATGTAAATCAATTGGTGATTGGGGAGGTGTATGAGTAGATGGACGACATGCTAGGCCAAATGAAAAGCATTGTTGATTCAAGGGATGCGATCTTGTATGATCATATCCATAAACATGTGGTCAAAAGGTTGGATAATCTTAATGTTCCACTCCATGCCCTAGCATATGTCCTTACACCAAAATATTATTCTCCATCTTGGTTGTCCCAACCAACACTTGGGTGGGGTTAGGAGAAAACCACACATAGATGTGGAGGTGCGAAATGGGTATATGCTTGCATTATACAAGTTGGTACTCGAGGAAGAGGAGTGTGCTCAAGTACAAAGTGAATTGAGCAAGTAAATCCTTGAGCATGGAGTCTTTGGTAACTTGCATGCAATCAAAGATAGAGATAGGTTGAGTTCTATTGAATGGTGGAACATGTATGGCTCTTCTACCACATATTTGCATAAATTGGCGGTTAAGGTGCTTTCTCAGGTGGTTAACACCTCTTCTATAGAGAGGTGTTGGAGCACCTATAGCCTCATCCACAATGTAAAGAGAAACAACTTGAATGTAGACCGAGCAGAAAGCTGGATTATTTGCATTACAACTTGAGGTTGTTGTCCCATTATTGTGATGTAGTGGAGATTGATAATTATAAAAGAGATGTGACTTGGGACAACAGTCCATAGGAGACTAATTTGGAGGATGGAGCCATGGTTTTAGAGCGCTTGGAAGCTAAACTTTTGGGTGATCATATTCCTGGAACAGATATGCCACCCCCATCCACTAGTAGGTTTCCAGATGCAACAATTTTTCCATTATCTTCACAACATCCAATGTATGTGGGGGACATGCAGCTGCTAGTCATGTTCTATGAACACTTCCATCTATTCCTACCCCTCTTCTTCATAGATCATAGGAAAAGAAACTAGAATGCAACAATTTTTCCATTATCTTCACAACATCCAATGTATGTGGGGGACATGCAGCTGCTAGTCATGTTCTATGAACACTTCCATCTATTCCTACCCCTCTTCTTCATAGATCATAGGAAAAGAAACTAGAAGTTTCTCGTGGCAAGAGGAAAACTGTAACACCCTGTTTCCCCCAGTCTGTAAAAATAACTATACTGGCCAAGAACTATGGCAGACTCAAAGATGTGAATGTGTGATTTCGAATGGACCTTAGTATAAAAGGTCGACGAATGTAAATAATGTTATGAACATATATGTTGTAGGACTGCTGGGAGGGGGATGTGCTGAAAAGAGACCACGATGGCTGATGAAAGGTGGTGGAAGGCACCTGGAATGGTGGCGTTAACTTCCACCGAAATCAATACCGTATTTGGTCTTCACTGGCCCGAAGATCAAGAGCAGCTCGCTGGCGCCAAAATGAATTGCTCGCCAGGTTGGTAGGTGAAGAGGCTCCTCATGAGTTAATGAGGGATGGGGGGGGGACCGCCCATTCGTGGAAGTCTCAGACCTGACCACCGCGGGGAAGTTCGTGCCACACATAACCTCGTCGGAAAAGAAAAGGTAGGAAAGAGGTGTGGAAAGGGGCAGTCGCGACAGAGATCACAATAGGGGAGAAATCGGAAGGACTCTGGAAAAATATACAGAGTAATGGATAAGCAGAGAAGAAGGAGAGTAACCTTCGTTCTCGACTTCTGACGAACAAAGACTTAGTCTCACAACATCGTGGTCTAAGCTCGGGGGTGGCTAGTGGTAAATCCATTCGGAATCGCTGAGCCTACGGTTGGGTGGAAACGAGCACCCCTCTCGGCAGTTGCATCAAACCTGGTGTTTTTCCGATAAGTGTTATATCTCGTATCTTGAAAATTAATATTTTGACATGTATGTTCATGGTTTGTGCAATTATGAATGGTTTTAGTATAAGACTGTCTGTATGGTGTTTTGATCAGAAATGGTGGCTGTATGCTTATATTGGAAAGACCACCTATGGCTTATATATATATATGTTTTGAACGGATTCAGTTTTCAAGTTTGTTCTCGGGAAATTTATTCCCTTATTTGTCTCAAGTAATGCCCTGGATAGATTTCCCCACAGGGACACTCTTTTCGAAAGTTTATCCAAGGATCTGCTGGAGGATTTTATGGCATAAGTCTTAAAACCCTGCACGAGAGAGAATGGTCCTCTTAGACTTCGACATTTCGGTATTCTGGCACCCGGGGTACCTAAGTGCGAGTTCCCTTGTATTCGCAAGTCCCGAAATCCCGACAGGCGAAATCCCGAAATGACAGTGTGTAGCTAAATCCCGATATTTCGGTGTTTCGGCATCCGGAATATCCAAGGGCAAATTCCCTTGTACTCGCAAGTCCCAAAATCCCGACTTGCAAAATCCCGAAAAGATAGAGTGTGGAGAAATTATATTTCGGTATTTCGGCACTCGGGGTACCTAAGTGCGGGCCCCATGTATTCGCCAGTCTCGGAAACTCGACTCGCAAAATCCCGACCTGTGAAATCTCGATGGAGGAAACCCTGAAATAGTGGAGCACGTTTGGAGTTTGGTGTTTCGGAGTTTCGGCTCCCGGGAAACCCAGGTGCGTGACCTCTTGTCGTTGCATATCCCGAAAACCCGGTTTGCGAATTCCCAAAATTGCATAGCGCGTATAGATTCGGCGTTTCGGTGTTTTGGTACCCGGAATACCCAAGGGCGAGTTCCCTTGCACTCGCAAGTCCCGAAATCCCGACTTGCGAAATCTCGAAATAGTATAGTGTATTTAGAGTTCGGTGTTTCGACTCCCGGGAAACCCAGGTGTGAGACCTCCTGTTCTCGCATATCGTGAAATCCCAATGGATGAGACCCCGAAATGACAATAGCGCGGATGAGTTATGGTGTTTCGGTGTTTTGGCACCCGGGATACCTAAGGGTGATATCCCTTGTACTCGCCAGTCACGAAACCCCGAAGTATGAAACCCCGAAAAGGCATAGCGTGACTAGAATTTTACTGTTTCGGTGTTTCGGCACCCGGGATATCTAGAGGCAAGTCTCTTGTACTCGCCAGTCCCGAAATCTCGACTTGCGAAACCCTGAAATGGCATAGCGTGTCTAGAGTTGGATGTCTCGGAGTTTCGGCACCCGGGAAACCCAGATGCGAGACCTCCTGTCTTCGCGTAGCCCGAAATCCTGATAGGCGAAATCCCGAAATGGATTAGCACACATGGTTTTGGTGTTTCGGCGTTTCGGTACCCGGGATCTCCAAAGGTCAGTTTTCTTCGTGTTCACTAGACATGAAATTCCGATGGATGAAACCTCGAAATGAGTTCGGCGGATATAAGGTCTTCGGTGTTTCGACACCCGGAAAACCGAAGGGTGGGAGACCCTCGCCCTCTTATACCACGAAAACCCGGTATGCGAAACCCCGAAAGGTGGAGTGCCAAGCTTCAATCCGAGGCGTTATTAATTGTGACGAACTGTGGGTTCCCTTAGGGTTTCGACACCTCGAAAGCCAGGGAATCGAGAATACATGCTTCGCGATTTCCCGAATCGCGAAAGCAGAGAGCACCTCTCCGGTAAGGCCTGTGGTCATCGCCGATGATCATATAGGTACGGATAAGGGATGGTAGGGTCTGAAACAAGCCCCATAGGAATTCGGGGATTCTGTTCCTCAGAGAAGAGAAGGAAAAGCCGAAAATTTTTAGTCTCCCGTAGTGGGTGTGTTACAAAAACTTAGTGCATATTATTTACTACTGTATACTAGATCTCTTTTTCTTTTTCATGCTTAGAAGTAGTCTCTAGAACTTAGTACTTCGTCTTTTTTATGGCTTATTTTGTAAACAATGAACATTATATGATAGTTTACCTTTGAAGTTTGAACTATCGATTGAATCTTACAACTCTTTGGTAATGAATATTATGCTCTAGACTCTAGAGTCTATTTCATTTTGTGCTTGATGTTGTCTGTTACAATCTGTTGATGACAAATTTTATATGATTGATGTTATATGTGTACTAAATGTTGATGCTTTAATGATCATCACTAGTCTAGTAGTTAAATGATCTTAAATCTATGTTTTCATGTTTTTTGCAATTGATTTGACATTCTGCATGCTTTTTATATATATATGCATCAAAATATATTAAAATATGTATTGTATAAAAAATGCTCCTGCTTGAAATTTTTTGAAAATTGCACTTTTCGCTCCTGCTCCTACTTCCTGCTCCCCGTTCCCAACAGCCTTGGACCAATCTCCTTTTGAGTCCGATGAGCTTCCATTGGATTTGAACTTGATGTCCAATGAGGAAGGTTTCATTCATCTAACTCAAGATGAATATCGCAACTTTAATCATGTAAAGGTTTCACTTAATGAGTTAACTCTTAGTGATTAGGTAATTTTTAATGAAATTCTTCAGCCTTTTATCCCATCCTTCTCAGTATAAAAGTCATCTTTGATAGCTTGCTTCAGAAATACATAAGAAATATGAAATAATACCTCATTCTATTTTTGCTCAACAAAATAAAGCTGGTCCTATAACCAAACCTAAGGCACAAGACCCTCCCTTCAAGAAGAACCATTTTGTTAATAAGCCAGTTGATGTACCTCAATATGGAATCCATGACAAAGTGTCACCTACTAAGGACAAGGTCGTTGTCTAAACTCCCAATTTAATCGTCTCATGAGTTGAGTAATATGAAAATCTCCATGCCATTGTTAGAATTTGTTAAAATCCCAAGTTAGGAAGCAATTTTCTCAATTCTTTGGTTCCCAGGAGCCTACCTTGCAAGTAGACACTTCCAATTTACAAGACAATTCTCCTCATGTTATTATTGGATTGCATACAAATTGCAAAGAAAGTGCGACGACTCCTTTTTATATGTGCTTACTACTCTAGGATTAGTACTTGCATAAATTTATGCTAGTTTCAGGGGCTTTAGACAACCTGCTACCAAAAGTTCTCAAGGAAACATTAGTCTTGGAGGTCACTAGGCCTTATAAAGACTTATTTTCTTTTGACTCCAGGAAAGTGCAATGCGTAGGCCTGATCAAAGATCTAGTAGTTACCTTGGCACAAATTCCTAGGAAATGTGTCACGATGGATGCGGTGGTGACTGATGTGCCTTCAAATTATGGTATGCTGTCATCTAGATCTTGGGGAGCTAAATTGGGAGAAAACATTCGACTAGATTTAACTTTTGCTACCATTTCAGTGTATGGAGGTGAAACTTGTGGGTTGTATCGTTTGTACTTTAAGTTATCCTGGAAATCCAAATAATTTCTCTGTTTATACAATTGGTGACATGGGAAGTTGTGTTCTTAGATTAGATGATGATAATGGTGAATCCTTTGCACTTGAGGCTCTAAAGCTAGAAGAGGAAACGACACATGAACCTTCTAGAAGAATATGCGCTTTGTTTTTGATGGTGCATGTTTTAGACAAGGATCTGGTGTTGGAATTTTACTGGTCACTCCTTCAGGTGAGATTGTGGCCCTATCACTCAAGTTGGAATTTGAATGTGTTGAAATATTGTAACTGCAAAGAGTATTCTATTTATTATTGATGTATTATTCATTAGATCAATCCCCTTTTGTGGATCGATCATGTCGGGCATTGTAAATGACCAAATCCCCTTTTGCAGATTGGTCAAACCCTAATTGTAATATGCAAAATAAGAAGTCGCCCCCCAGAATAATTTAAGGTGGTTCTAACCACCCAGAAAGAGAAGTCGGCCCTGCCAGTGAAAAGACACTTACTCTCAGCACTTGCCAGATTGTATAAATAAAGGAGGCTAGCGCCTCATTTGTTCACTCACTCACTTGATCATCCGGAGCACAAGTTTGGAGCTGCAGTTAGAGAAGAAGGAAGAGAGAGGCGCATTACTTGGGAGAGGACTTTCTGTAGTGTTTGGTTTATTCTCTTGGCATTGTATTGGCTATCTATATTAAGGAAGTTTTTGTTGGGTTTTCTCCCCCATGAGGGTTTCCCAGGATAAATGATGTGTCTCTTGTGATTGTGTATTTCTCAGTGATCCTATCTATGCTATGGTTATCTAGTGAATTGAAAAGAAACCTAATAATAGCTTAAACTCTAACATGGTATCAGAGCTACGCTGAAGAGAGCATCTTTCACAAGAAGAAGAAAAACGTCTCTGCTGCCCTACATGAAAATTAGGGCTTTTTATTGAAGAGGAATTTCAGCCCAAGAGCCATCTAGAAAAGTGCGCCCTACCTCATGGAACTCTTTGGCACCTTCAACACACCTTTTCAGTGGTTAGATCTCCCAGAAAGTGAAACCCAAGTTTTCACCAGTGCTAGAAGTACCAGAAAACCAAAAGTACCAAAAAACCAGAAGCACCAGTCCAGAAATCTGCTGGTCAAGTTTGAAGGGGCAAAAGTTGGATTTTTTGAAATCTAACCACACCAGGCTACTCGCCTCTGCCAAGTGCACCTCTTGGTAAGTTCAAAATTTAATTTTGAGCATTTTCATTTTTTGGTCATTTTCCTAGCTCTAGGTAAAAGATGTTTGCAAGCACTAAGCTTGTTGACAAGCTAGAAGGTGTGGAAAACTTCTGTGCCTGGAAGTATAGGATTGGACTCATTCTTGAAGAGAATGACCTAGCAAGATTCGTTAAAGAAGATGTACCAGAACTCGTCGATGCTGCAGCTAAAGCAAAACACCAAAAGGACACAATTAGGGCCAAAAGAATCATTGCAGATTCTATCAAAGATCACTTGATTCCTCAAGTGTCTTCAAAGAAGACTCCAAAAGAAATGTTTGATGCCCTAACCAGATTATATGAAGGAAAGAACATAAATCGGAAGATGAATCGAAGAACTCAACTCAAGAATACAAGGATGTAGAAAGGAGAATCAATGCAGGAATATTTCTCCAAAATATCACAATTCAAAGAACAACTAGAAGCAATTGGAGATACTATAGACAAAGACGAACTCATAATGACGACCCTTGATGGTCTCACAAGACCTTTGGATGCATTCATCCGAGATACTATAGACAAAGACGAACTCATAATGACGACCCTTGATGGTCTCACAAGACCTTTGGATGCATTCATCCAAACTATTTGTGCGCAAAAGGAGAAACAACAATTTGACAGTCTTTGGGAAGAATGTATTCAAGAAGAATCAAGAGTAGCTAACCAAGAAGCTTTGCTATCAAGAGATGAAGATCAAGCCTTAGCTACTCACACTAAAGGAGGAAGAAATAAGTCTTACTTCCAGAAATAAACTCATAAGGAGTCTTAACCCCAAAACAAATTCATACATCAAGAATCTCAACCAAGGAGATTCCAAAAGTTTCATAAAGGACAAAGAAAAGGAAAAGATTTCTCATCCTACCAATGTTACCACTGTGACAAGATGGGACATATTGCGAAACATTATCCAGCTAGACGAGAAGAATACAAGAAGAAAAACAAGAGGGATAATGCCCAAGCAGTTGAAAATGAAGAGCCACCCACAAAGATGATAAAAGAACGAATTGAAGACTACGTCTTAATCTCGGCCCTCTCAGGATTAGTATCACCTGGTGAGGACACTTGGCTCATTGATAGTGGTGCTTCCAAGCACATGACAGGTCAAAGAGACATTCTCTCTTGCCTTTCAGAAAAGAAGTTTTTTCAGAAAGTTACACTTGTAGATGATTATCAATACCCTATCAAGGGAGTAGGAGAATCAAATTACAAGCTTAATTTAGGGACTCCAATGAAGATGAAGGATGTACTCTATGTACCAGGTTTGACAAAGAACTTACTCTCCATATCAACTTTAGAAAAGAAAGGCTTCAGAGTTGCCTTTATAGATGGAGAAGTTCTTATGTGGACCAAAGGAAAAACCATGGAAGAAGCATTTGTTATTGGAAAAGAAGAAGGTGGCTTATATAAGCTAAAGGGTCACTCAGAAGTAGCCATGACCCACTCCATTGAGAATCCATGTGAACTTTGGCATAGACGATTAGCCCACATCAACTACAAGGCATTACCATATGTAAGCAAGGCAGTCACAGGTCTACCAGAACTCAAGGTTGAACATGAAGGTGTGTGCAATGGATGTGCACAAGGGAAGAACATCAAGAACCCTTTTCTGAAGAGAGACAGTAAAGCAGAAGGAGTCTTAGAACTCATTCACTCAGATGTGTGTGGCCCAATGCCATCATCCTCCATCAGTGGGTATGTATACTA
>ML776716.1:689931-763972 GCA_009831015.1 Picea engelmannii | reverse complement strand
AAGAATACCAATCCATTATAAAGAATGATGTATGGGAAATAGTTCCCAGACCGAAGAGCAAGGATGTGGTATCTTCCAAATGGCTTTTCAAAATAAAACATGCTGCTGATGGAAGTATTGAGAAATATAAAGCAAGGTTCGTTGCTCGTGGCTTCTCTCAAAAGGAAGGCATTGACTATGAAGAGACATTTGTTGTTGTAGCTAGATACACTTCGATCAGAACCATCATAGCCTTTGCAGCTAAGATGAAGTGGAAGTTACACCAGATGGACGTGAAAATTGCCTTCTTGAATGGTGTCATTGAAGAAGAATTGTATATAGAACAACCTCAAGGATTTGAAGTTGAAGACAAGAAAACTCATGTGTGCAAATTGAAGAAGGCTCAGTACGGATTGAAGCAAGCTCCTAGAGCTTGGTATGGAAGGACAATTTTCTGATGAGCTTGGGCTTTACCAAGAGTAAAGTAGATTCTAACCTTTACTTCAAGGTTATGAATGATGAGCCTGTTATATTGTTGTTGTATGTGGATGACTTATTCTTAACTGGAGAAGAAAAAATCATCACTGAATGTAAGAAGAAGCTTGCTGCAGAATTTGAGATGAAAGACCTTGGCCTAATGCACTATTTCTTAGGTCTTGAGGTATGGCAGAGCCCAGAGAGGATCTTCCTTAACCAAGGGAAGTATGCAGTTGAAATACTGAAGAGATTTGATATGTTGGAGTGCAAGTCCATGAATACACCCATGTAAACAAAGCTGAGGCTCCTAGTTGACTCTTCGTCAGAATTGATTGATGCTACGCTATATAGATAGATCATTGGATCGTTGATGTATTTGACGAACACCAGGCCAAATATCTGTTTTGCTGTGAACACCTTGAGTCAGTTTCTGGTAGAACCCAGACATGTTCACCTAGTTGTTGCAAAACATGTGATGAGGTACCTTAAGGGTACATTAGATTGTGGTCTCATTTATGATGGAGATCATGACTTCAGACTGAGTGGATATACTGATTCAGATTGGGCTGGAAGTGTCTCTGACAGAAAGAGCACTTCAGAATGTTGTTTCAGTCTGGGGTCAGCCATGATCTCATGGCAGAGTAGGAAGCAATCAAGCATTGCTCTCAACACGACAGAAGCATAATACATTGCTGCATGTTTTGCCAGTTGTGAAGCCATATGGCTTCGGAAGTTGTTGACAGGTCTATTCGATCTAGAGATGGAAGCAACCTTGATCCTATGTGATAACCAGAGTTGCATAAAGATGACCGAGAACCCTGTGTTCCATGACAAGTCAAAACACATAGAGATCCAATATCATTACATCCGTGATATGGTGCAGAGAGGAGCCATAAAGCTCCAATATGTTAGCACGGATGAACATGTTGCTGATGTGCTGACCAAGCCTCTATCTCGTGTAAAGTTTGAGCACTTTCGAGATAAGCTTGGTGTAGTCCGAAAGGACCTCCCTCGAAAGGGGGAGTAGTGTTGTGATGCCAGCCCCATGATGATGTGCCAGCCTAGTGCTGTGATGCCAACCTCGTGCTGATGATGTGCCAGCCTAGTGCTGTGATGCCAACCTCGTGCTGATGATGTGCCAGCCTAGTGCTGTGATGCCAGCCTTGTGCTGATGACGTGCCAGCCTCATGCTGTGATGATGTGGCAACCTCGTGCTATGATGATGTGTGCCAGATGTGCCAGCCTAGTGCTGTGATGCCAGCCTCGTGCTGATGACGTGCCAGCCTCATGCTGTGATGATGTGTGCCAACCTCGTGCTGTGATGATGTGCCAGCCTCGTGCTATGATGATGTGTGCCAGCCTCGTGCTGTGATGATGTGTTGCCAGCCTCGTGCTGTGATGCCAACTTCAAGCTGATAATATTGTGTTTCCAGTCTCGTACTGTGATGCCAACTTCATGCTGATGATATTGTGTTACCAGTCTCGTACTGTGATGCTTCATGCTGATGATATTGTGTTGTCAATCTTGTACTGTGATGCCAACTTCGTAATGATGATATTGTGATGCCAGCTTCGTGCTGAAGACTCTTAGCCTAGTGCTGATGTTGATGATGCTCCAGCCTTTGTGCTGTGTTGTTGCTGCTATTGATGATGAGAAAAAACTTCCGATGATTTATAGATACGCCAGTCAATGTTCCAAGATGCTGTTGATGATGTTGCCCTCTCTCTCGCCTGATGCTGTTGTAGAATACCCTTCTTGTTAAGGGGGAGTGTTGAAATATTGTAACTGCAAAGAGTATTCTATTTATTATTGATGTATTATTCATTAGATCAATCCCCTTCTGTGGATTGATCATGTCGGGCATTGTAAATGACCAAATCCCCTTTTGCAGATTGGTCAAACCCTAATTGTAATATGCAAAATAAGAAGTCGGCCCCCAAAATAATTTAAGGTGGTTCTAACCACCCAAAAAGAGAAGTCGGCCCTGCCAGTGAAAAGACATTTCCTCTCAGCACCTGCCCGATTGTATAAATAAAGGAGTCTAGCGCCTCATTTGTTCACTCACTCACTTGATCATCCAGAGCGCAAGTTTGGAGCTGCAGTTGGAGAAGAAGGAAGAGAGAGAGGTGCATTACTTGGGAGAGGACTTTATGTAGTGTTTGGTTTATTCTCTTGTCATTGTATTGGCTATCTATATTAAGGAAGTTTTTGCTGTGTTTTCTCCCCCATGAGGGTTTCCCAGGATAAATGATGTGTCTCTTGTGATTGTGTATTTCTCAGTGATCTGCTACGGTTATCTAGTGAATTGAAAATAAACCTAATAATAGCTTAAACTCTAACAGAATGTACCAAGTTCCAACAATGTTGTTGAGTATAAAGCCTTGGTTCTTGGTTTAGAAGCTGCTTGGAAAATCAAAATTCAGGATTTACTATTTTTGGAGATTCAGATTTGGTGGTTAATAAGGTCAAAAATATTTGTCAGGCCAAGCATCCAAGGCTTGAGCATTATAGGAATTAGGGATGAGATTTAATGGACAATTTCTTCTTTGCTGTGAATATTACTACTATTACTAGAAAAATGAATGAACAAGCAGATCCCTTGGAAGTATCTACTTCAATTTTTAGGCCACCAAACATCAGTGATTTAAAATATACAATGGAGATACTCTATCGGTCATCCATTCCAAATAATGTTAAACATTGGCAAGTGTTTGAAGATGATCAACAAATTCTCCTCTTCCTACAGATGAAGTTTTAGAAATGGAGATTGATTCAGACAATGAAGTAGATGAGGATCAAATTGATGGCAACAATGTTCTTGGAGGGACCAACAAATTGCCTGATAGCATAGGGGGATGGAAAATCA
Source organism: Picea engelmannii (assembly GCA_009831015.1). Taxonomy (NCBI): domain Eukaryota; kingdom Viridiplantae; phylum Streptophyta; class Pinopsida; order Pinales; family Pinaceae; genus Picea; species Picea engelmannii. The sequence continues at coordinate 760,649 of ML776716.1, read as the reverse complement.
TTCAACTAAAGAATAATTATATCCCTTGTGGGCTTGTTCCTCTTGAAAAGTTGTTCGGTTATAATGATGTAGTTGTTGGGCCCTCATTACAGCCCCATCAAGAAGATGTCAAAGAGTTAAAGCTAAGCACTCTAGAGGATCCCAGAGTTGTCAAAATATCTGAAGTCTTGGCCTGTAAAAAAGGAGATAAAATAAACTAAATGTATTAACGTCCAAGAAGTGACCAAAAATAGGTCAACGAGATTTTTCAGTACTTGTGGCAAAACAAAAGTTGGAGTGGAAAAAGCCACTTCTATAAAAGCAAGAAACAAAGCTGATATCTAAGATCTGTATGCAACTAACATAATGCCAAAAGGAAAACACAATGCTCTGGAGAAAGAACAATATATAAGGCTATTTACTAAGTTTCAAGATGCTTTTACATGGAAGTATGAAGATCTTAAGGTTTATTACACCTAGATAATACAAGACAAAATTCCTCTAAAAGAAGGGGCTGAACTGTGCAGACAAAAGTAGAGACCTGTTAATCCCTTATTGGAGTCCATGATTGAAAAAGAAATTGAAAAGTTACTTGATGCAAAAACCATTGTTCCTTTGCAGTACTCCTCACGAGTGGCAAATCTAGTTCCAGTGAGAAAGAAAAATGGTGAGATAAGGCTGTGTTTATTTTATGAACCTCAACAGGGCTTCATTGAAAGATAACTATCCTCTTCTAAAACTGGATCAAATACTGCAAAATGTGGTGGGGGTTGAAAATTTTTCAATGATCGATGAGTTTTCCATATATAACTAGGTCAGTATGTGCATAAAACTGTTTTCATCCTCTTCCTTTTTTTTAAACGGGTTCTGGATCATTTATTTCTGAGAGTGATTCTTTGACCAGTAATACCTTGAAGGATGGACCGCTGGTCTGGTATTGCCACTAGCAAAGTAACTTTTGACCACGGGTCAGCAGAATAACCACTTTGATACCAATTGAAGAGCATATCCTAAGGATCCAATGATACAGGAAGATTTAGCATAGAGAAAGACGATTGCTGATGACAGAACACAGCAAGCACACAGAAGAGGAGGTGGCTGCCATAACCCAACTGTTAACATAGATACATGCAGAGGCACTGATGAGAGTTGACACAGCAGAATGAGATGCAAAAGTCATGCTAGCCTGATGAATTTGGAAATACTCACGTAGGAGACAGAAAAATCTGATCTCAGAAGCAGACAACCAGAAAAATTCCTTGATTTTTGCACAGGCATACCTGTACAGCACCCATGCAATCAGAGTGCAAAAACCAGATTGCATACAGAGCAAAGAAACTCTGGCAGATTTGAACCCAGCAAGGGAGAAAACACGAGCATGAAGAAGAAACTCTTCTGTGAGCAGGTCAAAATTCGTGCAGGGACAAAACCCGACCATGAGCTTTTCTGAGACAGTTTGATGTATGCGCGAGCAGGAGTCTGTTGTTTTCTTCCTGAAAATTTTCTAGACCCTAATTTCTGCAGCAGAATGTAGGCAGAGAGAACATGCCACACGTATGGTAGAAAAGAGAGACCTAAGGGCAGACACAGCAGATGAGCAGGAGATTCATGCAGCCCAGTATACACATTTTTGTTGCAGGGAGCAGTCCCAAAAGATCGCACAGCAAGAAAACCAGAAAACTTGCCCAGTACAAACAATTTGCAGGAAAAGTGTGCTCTAAAATGTGTCAGATGACCTGAATTTCGGATGTGTGATTTTCAGCAGGAAAAAATGTGCACCAGACAGAACAGAGGTAATTCTGTGACATTGTTCAAAGCTGTGGATTTGGTCAGAAAATGTTCTTTAATCTGAAAAATAATGATGCACATTATGGATTTACGGACAATGGTCACAATCATTAAGAAAAAGAAAAATATTCAATCCAAACACGCACAAAAAACTATTGCAGAAGCCCTGCAATAAACAAACTTTTATCCCTGTAATTTATGTTATCCAAAGGAAGTAAGCCAGAGAGGATGCCCATTGATTGATTAGCTAGGGGAGTCCAATTCTACTTTCAAATAAAGAGGGTTGTGGCAATCTTATAGTAAGAGATTGTCTATCAGAATTGGATGGAAATTCACCTTCAAAGAGAGGGCTATGCTCATCAGCTGGGGGGCCAAGAAAGTCCCAGGTCTGAAGGAGTTGTTGCATTGAAGATATATCACATATCGAGTTGAGTATTCAAGAAAACTGGCAGGCACTGTGGTTGGCTACCTAGTTGACCTAGTGGATAGGAGCTAACCCATGTGCAGTCTTCACATCAATTAATATTGTAAAATTCGTGAATTATAAGATTTTGAACGCTTGTATTGAGAGGGGTTAAAATCTCAGAAATATTATTTTGTGTCAAGGAGGGGTGTAGAGTGGTAACTGTCATTAATATTTATGAGTCATTAATACTTGTGAGACATTATATGTTAGACATGTGACCAGTGCAATGTTAGGTGGTTAAACAAACTTAGCCACTCAGGGATATTATAAATTTGTAATGAGACATGATGTGATAGTGTGAGATATGTATCATAGGAACGTTAGAAATAAAATACATCTTTGATATTCTTTCTTCACCATTGTGCATAAATGTGTGTATCCCGATGTTCTAACATCATTTACTATCTTGATGTGCTGTATTACTAGTTATTCATGTATCCTGTGTGGCAATACATTACGATATTTCTCAAAATGCTCTACAGGTTTGGAATTGCTGAATGATATTATAGAAGACACCTGATAAGAAGACATTTAGCATTCCGTATTTGTGTGTCTGTCAAAAAGTTGAAATGTTCTCATTATAAAAATAAACTCAATTAGTTTATTACAAAGATAAATATCTAGTCCTGAAGATATCAGTCTTATCTCTATATTGCATTTCCCTCTTTTTTAAAGAATATTTTTTAGGGACAGCTGTCTGTGAACATTCCATGTAACTATATTGTATATTTCTTATGGGTTTCCTTGGTTGAAATATGACTCAAAACTTTATTCAGTTTTTTCATCATCTTCAGCTTAGTTTTGTGCTTTTGCTTGTAAAGTTTTGTAATACTATAACTACAGAAGTATTTAATGTTTTTCTTTTGGCTATGACTGGTTCTTTATCATTTGCACTCCTGTCTATATATTGCATTTAATAAGTTTTAAAGGTCCCAGTTTTATGCACTCTGTTCTGGCATTGGAAATGTAACCCCTAATAATTTTTTGGGCATGGACTTTTCAGAATTATAGACAGCAAATATGGGGGATGTAATAGATCTAACTGGAGATGGAGGTGTGCTGAAAACCATTCTAAGGGCAGCAAAGCCAGGTGCTATGCAGCCAACTGAAGATCTTCCCAATGTGGATGGTAGGAGTCTTATAATCTTAGGTTATATTTTTTATGATGCATTCCACTGTGGTTGGCTGGACTTGAATTTGGTAGAGACTATGTTTATGTTTATTGGGTTCTAAATAATTCTTTTTGATTCATGGTGAAGCTGAAGAAAGATGAGTTTCCTTATTGAGCATATGATTATCCTATATTAACAAGATATGACCATCTTCTCAATGTAAGAGAAGGGAAAACACTCTTATGTCCTGAAAATCTCAAGAACTCCATATTAGTTACAGAATGGTTTAGTATTTGGTGGAAGTTTGACAGATTTTGAAAAGGATAATCATTCTCCCACAGAACCATGTTCTTCCATGTCAACTACATTCTTTTTTTTGGTTCTAAATTTGCGTCGGCCTTGCATTTTATCATTGGTTTCTTTATCTTCTGCATCAGGCTTAGAACAGCAAATAGAATGTATTATCTGCAAGATTATACAGGAAGATATGTGAAATTTGAATAGAGGGCTTGGCAATTGTCAGCAGACCATTTGTTCATGATTCAATATCTTGGGGGTTGATGGGTTACAGAAGGATTTGTGATGTGTATTGTATGAGGAATGAATCTTTGGAACCTTTGGCAACCACCCAAAAAATGATGAGTTTATATTTTTTGCCATATGTAGAAAGCATAAAGAAGCAAGGACTAAGCATATGCAATTGTGGAATTGTGAAGAGCACACAAGGTCACAAAGACTTAGAAGATGATCATATAGGGACATAGGTGGAAATACAAGTTAGGATCTTTCAAGATCAAATCGTGTGCTCCAACTTACCCAAATTCAACTTGTCTTTGACTAGGTTGCATATAGGACCTTGTTATGTCATAATTCCCTACAAGAATGACATCAATAGTTTTTGAACCATGAAATTGTTGGCCATTTGTAGTAAGCGTATAGAAACAAGGAATATGCATGTTCAACTATGGAATTGTGAAGATAACACAAAGATCACAAAGACCCAGAGAATGATGATCATAGTTGGGCATATGTGTGAAGACAAGTTAGCATCTTTCAAGATCAAATTGTGTGCTCCAGCTTAACCAAATCCAACTCATCTTTGAGTAGGTTGCATATAGGACCTTGTTAGGTCACAATTTTGTATAAGAATGGCATCAATAGTTGTTGAACCATGAAATTGTTGGATTTGATAGAAACAAGGAATAGGCATGTACGACTATGGAATTGTGGAGTGACATTGCAAAGGTCACAAAGACCCATAAAATGACACTAATATGAACTTTGAAGCTCTGTTGGATGTTGGGGGCATTCCAGTAAGGCATTGAAGGGCTCCATTCTAAGTCAAACCTCCATCTCCTTATCAAACCTTAGGCTAAGTTACTAGGATGCGGATGCGGATTCGGATCTTCAGATTCGGATCCACCAGATTTTTGAAAAGTCAGGATCCGGATACAGCAGGGAAACGACGGGTACAAATAATATAAATATATTCATAATTTTCAAAAAGAAAAACTTGTATAAAAAATTAAAAATAGACGATTTTTTAAATATATAACTTATATATAGTATATACATTTGTAGTATTTCATGTTTATCTAAATAATTAATTTATAATACTTATAAATAATAATTTATTTAATATATTAATTATTTTAGTTAAGTTAAACTCTAAAATTATGTATAAACTTCCAAACCTATATATTAAAACAAAAATAAAGTTAATGCATTAAAACCCGATAGCGGACGACCTCCTCTTTACTTTGTAATATATATATATATATATAATTTTAATACAAAATTTAAATATAATTAATTATATAACAGTTACAATCGATTATAAATACAATTTTTAATAGAATTTTTTTATTAATTAATTATATAAAAGTTAATTAAATATATTAATTAGATATTGACAGTTCAAATTTAAAACCAGTCCTCGAGTTCCCCCGACCCCCTCCTTGTCCTTCCCATCTCTTCCTTCTTAACATTCTTACCCAAGCTCTTCCTCCTCGTCCTCCTCCCAACCACTACCCACATCATTTGTGTATTCCCTTTGCTAGTTCTGGTCCATCTCCCCCTCTCTCATGACCATCCTGACTCCTCCCCGTAACTAGTCATCGATTCCAACAAACTGTTCATCCTCTCTCTTGCAACAATCCCAACCCCCAACAACCATTCACAATCCATCTCCAACAACCATTCATAGTGCATTTTAAGAGACACTTCATCTCCATTGTTATCCATACATGCTTTACTATTCAATGCAGGTCCTGACAACTTGTTATTTTATCTAGCAATGAAGATCAAAGAGTAGAGCCTGGTAGACCCTAGATAATGGGCAAAATACAATTCTACTATCTCTTGTATGGTCAACACCTCTTCCCCTAAAACTTATATTTTTGGGCAACCCACATTAAAAGCATCTTGGCCAGATTGGAGTGCATGGAATTTGAAAATAACAGACAACAGTTAGAGGTTGCCTATCTCTCAAACAGCGTGGTGGAAATGGAGTTTGAAAACCACATCTTTAATTGGTGACATAAATGAGATCTCAGGAACATATACATCTCCAATCATGCTAGAGGACACCTCCTGGTTGCATTATGAAGTTTCCGACCTTAAAAATCTATAGGAGGAGATGAGATCCCAACATGTTTTGATCAAGCAGGAGACATAATTGCGGGTATAGGGTGTTTGGAAGAAAGTGAAGGCCCCTTGACTTGTTAAAGTAGAAGAGTTGGTCTAGGTGAAACTCACATTGGAATGACTTAGGAAGGCTAGGGTGCTGAACCTTGCGGTGCATTGACTTCCCCCTCCACCTCTTCGGACCCCATGTGCATGGGTACTTCTTTCCTCGTGATACCCTTGATCTGAAGGATATTAGCCTTGAGTGTGTTGAGGTTGGCGCCAACTTGACACATTTCATTTGGTTTACGACTCCTGGAGATTGTATTAGTGCTCTCCAGGTTAAGAGATATCTCTCCTCCCTCCCTCAGTGGATCTTCTTGGATGTTGACCTCCTGAGATGCCAACTGGCTGAGCTCAAGCAATCCAGAGAGCACACTATGGCAGCGGGGAAAGAAGGTAAGTGGGAAGTCATTTTAGACCTCAGAGTAGCGATTTGGGACTCACTCCACTTGGGTGGTTTCGTTCTTGTCCTTCCAAATGACGAGCTCATTGGGGTGGGGGAGGGTCATCCGCCATTTCCATTGCTTATTGAAACTGTAATGATACCCACTTTTAGAAAAAGTGCTAAATCTGATATCAGCAGAACTTTGTGAATTGATGTAATTTTCAAAGTGGTCTTTATTTTTACGAGCACTACTGTCAGTTCGAAATTCTGGGCACAAGAATCCACTTGTAACAGCAAAAGCGTCATCACGATTTGGAGTATCAACATAACAACGCTTGGGGTTTTCTTTCTGAACATATTGTCTTAAAGATGCTTCATCTTTATTGCAACATAGCTCCTTAAAATGATCATGGGCTGTTGTTCATTCTTTCCCCAAACAGTGTTATCATCTGTGTATTCGAGACTCTGCACATCATTGTAGTCTTCAGGGTGGCATTCATGGATGTATGCAGCTCGGTTGTGCCCATTTCCTACTTCTTCACACAGCATTAAATTTGTATCTCATGGGAGAATATCAAGATTCGTGGCAAATGGTGTGAGCAAACCTTCATTATTGAGCAGTTCTCCCTCGTCTTTAATAGCAATGCTAGTAGTACTGTCTCGTTGAAATTCCGGGCACAGAACTTCACAATTCTCCTTTCTGATTGCTTCAGCTGAATTGTGAAAAAGGCCTAAAAGAGCCTCTCTTTCTGGCTGCTCACAGGATTCCTTTGTAACTGCTTTGCTACAGCTTGTATCCTCATCCAGAGCATCCTCAAAACTCGCTGTTCACAGAGCACGTGAGAGAGAGAGATTTATGCAATCACACTCATTGATATTATGATTAACCGGTGCAATTATTATAATGAGATTCACCTCTCTTATAAAGAGTTTGAGAGGTCTTATTTGTCCAAAACCCTGAAAGCTAATAATAACAGAAATGCTGGCTTTTATAGCCTAAGTCACTAAGGTGACTTTATTACACATGTAAGCCTTATATTCTAACAGTTATATTCCTGTGACAGTCTTACCAGGTAAGATCAGCTATTACTTATCTTGTCATCCTCTCTTTCTCGAATTCATCAATCAATATTTGGATGAGGTCTCCATCGAAGTGTATCTTTTTACCAAGTATGAACAGCTTTTGTTTTGCCCAAACTCCATGAGGTGTTATGAAGGGCATACTTTTATAACAAGTGTTGCATCCCAAATATTCCAGGCATTTTATGGGGATATCTTGATAGGTTGAATGCCTTATGGATGAGCCTAGTATCTGTCTCGTTATAGTTTTTCTATTTTGGAAGACTTCACAAGAAGGTTCAACAATTTAGCTTGCAATTCACCTTTTTCATTGGCTTCACTTGGATGGCTTTCTTCATAATCACACGAGGCTTTTTCCCTCCTTCAAAATTATTATTTGTTTTTCCACTCCCTTGTGGATTATTTCTCGTTTCAAAAAATCTCTTGTTGATTAGTCTTCAACAGTCTTTATCTCTGCTGCAGGTAGAGGGGAAAGAACGTACTCCTTGAGCATCCTTTTGTCTTGTTGAATTCAAGATTTAGGGCATTGGCCCTTTCAAGTTTTATGTTCATTTTACTGCTCTAAATATTTCTATTTTACAGAGCATCTTTAAGAGTCCGGATTTGTAGCATGCATTCTTCCAATGTCTTTTCATCTTGTTAGCACCGGAAGTTGCCTTCAGATTGCAGAAAAGGCAAGCTCGATATCCATCAGAGTTATATGGTGGATGTTGGTTTGTATGGATGAAGGTCAATGGACAAAACTCAGAATCTGAATGATGTTCAACACAGGACTGGACAGGAAATGCACAGGGACGTGAGGGCCACATTAACTTCGGTCAGGAAATTGAGTTAAAGCGAGAGCAGAGGGAAGACTTAGTGAGAAAGGTGAACGAGACTGCTATGGGCATCCAGCCTTCCAGCAGCTCGGAGATGAAAAACTCGAACTCAAGAGCAGTCTTGAGCTCAAGCTCCAGACACTGAAATATGTTGCAAGCAACACAGTTACAGCAACAGGATGATCAAACCTCCATCATTCTGCAACTGCAACAGCTCGATTGGATCTTCCATGCCCGAGCCATTCGATGTAAGAAGGAAAAGATACATAGGGAAATGAGTAAAACTGACCATGATACTGCTATAATCAAACCTCCATTACAACAGCATAACAATCCTCGTCTGGATCATCCATGCCCGAGTGTTTTAAACTGTTTTAACAGACAAAAATGAAAGGAAACAGAGAACTGATTTCTATTAACATGAAAGTTGAACAACTTTGGTAGAATAAACATTACAGATGGGAGCTCTGCTCAACCAAAGACCTCTAATAAAACTCAAAACTACATACATATACTCAAAAATTCACCCAGCAGAGGCGTGCTCGAGCTTCTCGTCCAATGCCATACTTCTGTGTCTTCTCAATCAGACTGCGCATGCCTTCCCCTGTTAGACGCAAGCTCTGCTCTGCTAGTCCTTTCTGGCTTTCCATTTATGTGGTGAGACGATGTCTCAACTGCCGCCTTACTTTCATGAACTGTCTGCATCGGGATCAGGACGGGCCACACTCTGAACTTCACCATCTGGAGCTTTGCTGGACGCTTGCAGGGAGGACTTGGTAGGCAGACGTGGACACTGATGATAGGGAGCTGACGAGATGACTGGGACTGCATGGGCGCCAAAATATCAAATCAGACCCCCGACTTAGGCTAAACGCCATTTCTGCGTTTTTAAGCCCCTTTTCTCGCATTTTGACCAAGGTGCCACTTCCTTAGGGAAAACAACCCCCCTTACAATAATATGTGTTAACACATCTCATCTACTTATATTTGAGAGCCTGCAAAATGTCCCACTCAATGTGTGTTCTCTTTCTTTAATTATCCATTATCTTCTATTCTCTACACACTAATTAACTAGAACCAGAACAAATAATCTTGAAATTTGTTCTCCATATAACATAAAACCTGGACAGCCCGATTTCACAAGTAGATGAAGCTCAGTTTTAACAGTAAAATAAAAAATTTCAATATCAACAGTAAAGAATTGTCAGAAGAATTCCAACATTTAAATTTCTATCCCGACTCCTGACCTATCACGAGAGACTCTGAAGTTATTAGTAGTAAATTTCAGTAAGGTAAACAGAATTATCAGTAGTTCAGACTTGGTTCCCAGCTCTCCCAGCAGCTCTGTAATTCTGATCTTTTGTGTTGAACAATTTACTATATATATTTATGCGGGCTTGTAAGAAAGAATGATCTGGTGTTTCACAAATAGCCATCAGGTGGATTCTTTGTGATTTTTATCCTCCAGGAGACATGGATATGATCATTGGAGTTGTGATTTTCAGGACTCAGGTTAAGATCCATTTAAAATTTAAAAAATCGGTACTGTGGTAGATGTCATTTGATGATGGGTCATACTTGCCAAGCCAGTGTTCATGTTATGTTGGTCCAATAGATGTTCATTTATTCTACTTAATTTATATGATCTACAACCTTTTGAACTTCAGAGGTTCTGGATACTATCGCCATCAGCATTTCAAAGAAAAGGATGAATGACACTTCTTAACTCAAGTTCTGAATTAATACTTCTAGATTTTTATGCTGTTATTCTTACATTCTTTCCTGAATTTTTTTGTTTTGTGAATGTTGAAATAAATTAGTTTTTTGGCCTACTCTTTGTATGGTCCATTCTTATCATTTAACATTGAACATCAAGTGTCCAATAATATATAAATATTCTGTCTGAAAGTTAAATCACGGTTGATGACAAAATCTAGTACATCTCATAGATCTAATTTGGGCATGGACATTAAGAAATAAGAGTAAGAATATGAACTGTTTATGATACTTGCTTTTGATTTGACAAAAAGGCAGAAACACTATGTAAATAAAGTACAAATCATGGTTGACAGCAAAATCTAGTACATCTCATAGATGCAATTTGGGTTTGGACATTAAGAAATAAGAATAAGAATCTGAACTGCTTATGATGTTGCTCTGGATTTGACATCAAAGCAGAAACAATATGTAAAAACAAATACAATACTAACAAAGTTTGCAGTTGTGCGTGGATTGCAACAAAAAAGTGTGACTTTTGTTCTAATATGGATCATAGCCTAGAAAACTGTTATTATACTTTTTATGTTGTATTCAATTCTATTCTTTTAAGGCATTGTCTCTAAAGGTAGGTGCCATTATGAAAGTGGAACATTGCAAGTATGCTTCTCATGTTTGGGAGTATAGTTATTCCTTTTTGCATGACATTTACTTTGGTTGTTTTCAAACAGTACATTATGAGGGCACCCTTGCTGAAACTGGTGAGGTATTTGACACTACTCGTGAAGACAATACTCTCTTCTCGTTTGAGTTGGGCAAGGGATCAGTAATCAAGGCTTGGGATATAGCTATTAAAACAATGAAGGTAGTCAAGTGTTTGTATTCTTTACACCCTTTTATTTGAATTTGTCTATGACTTAAACGATTCTTGTTGTACCTAAAGCTCACATGCGATTGTATACTGCTTCAAGGTTGGTGAGGTTGCAAGAATTACTTGCAAATCTGAATATGCTTATGGAAGTGCTGGCTCTCCCCCAGATATTCCAGAAAAGTAATATATATTCCTGTGTAATGGTTTTAAAATTTTGCACTTTTGGTTTACTGTTTGATATTTGGCAGTAATTAAATGAAATATAACTTTATTATTTGTTTAGTTCCATTTTATTTTGACTCTTCATGTTCTTTTCTGTTAGTGTGACACTCATTTTCGAGGTTGAGTTGATAGCATGCAAGCCACGAAAAGGTTCAACTTTCGGCAGTGTTTCAGATGAGAAGGCCAGACTAGAGTAAGTTTTATGATCTGCCTATCTTGCTTGGCCTATGGGCTATTTGTAATGCTGAATGGTTAACACTCAGTTAAGAGGCATCTATATCGTTTTGGCTGAATGTAATCTCAATGTCACTGGCAGGGAGCTGAAGAAACAGAGGGAAATTGCTGCAGCTAGCAAAGAAGAAGAAAAGAAACGCAGGGAGGAAGCCAAAGCAACAGCGGCTGCTCGTGTGCAAGCAAAGTTGGAGGCAAAGAAAGGGCAGGGTAGAGGGAAAGGGAAAAACAAGGGCAAATGATAGACTAGCTCTACAAAGCCCTAGGATGTTGGACTTCATTTCTTCTGCTTTAAGATGAAATTATAGATATAAACTTCAATATATAAATTTTTGATATGCTTCCCACTTGATTAGAAACAAAAGAAGTCCAACTGAAAATTTGTTTTTGGATGATAATTTTGTGCAATTTAACTGTTTACACTTTACTTTCAGTTTTTGCTCATATTCTCAACTTTGTACTTAATCATACTTTGCATGTTCCTGCATTACGTTTGTTTGTTTTCAAACCGGGCATTCGACCTCCACCAAGTAAGATGCAACAAGCCTTCAATGAGTATTTATTTACCTAACAGGTGGTTTAATAAATGCCCCTATTTGGGCGGGTGTAATTATGTAATGAAAGTACTAGAATTAGTTTTTTTCGATTAGGAAGGATGGACCCTGCCTTAATATTCCACTCTTAGCCTAATTTTAACATTGAATGAAATGTCTTGGCATGTGAACTATTTATTGTTCCATGACTATAATAATCCATATTAATTAGAATGCTCCTATTTGGTCAGGTGTAATTGTGTAATGAAAGTACAAGAATTAGTTTTTTTATCCATTAGGAAGGATGGTTCCTGCTTTTCACATTCCACTCTCTTAGCCTAATCGTAACATTGAATGGAATGTCTTGGCATGTGATTTATTATATTGGTCTATGACTATAATAATCAGTATTAGTTCGAGTAAGGAATATAGTACATAATATATCTTTGAAAGAATTGTTGTTAGATCTCACAATGGCTTCTCTATACTAATTTCATTTTCAACTCTTTTTAGTCCAAAGAAATTCTTTGCGGAGAATGCCGGGGTAACTGGAGGACAGCAGATAAATTGCCAGGGTAACTGGAGGACAGCAGATAAATTACCAGTCACAGGAGTGACTGGTAACCCGAAAGGACTTGGTGGGAATGGATCCTCTGCACTGCGCATTTGCAGATAGGGTCAAACCACTCTAGCTTTCCTTTGCGGCTACTCTCCTTTAACTTATTACAATTGTACACAAAATAATTCCAAAATTGTCACTAGTTCACACTACGAAAAGTAGTTTGATAAAAATTGCTAACTATATGCCAAACCCATTCAAACCATGTCTTCAAAGAATGGAACTAATTTGGAGGAACATGGGTCATCATCATCACTTATTTATTTGATTGCGACAGAAAATGATGCCAAGGCTCATTGTCTGCTTAGATAATGGGTTCAAGCTTTAGGTATTCAACTCCTTCCGAAGCATGCCAGTCTTTATTTTAATGTTTCCTTGAGTTGCATAGATCACCATCTTCTGCTCGATACCCTTTAGTGACAACTTCCCCATGCAACAATAGCGCAAAGACTGGGCCAAAAAGTGAATGCAGTTGACTCTTTATCATATTGAAATTCACAAGTGGGTATCATGTAGGCGATTTGAAATCTGTCCTAAAATCTCCTGAAAAAAGAGCATTCTACTGATTAACTTCTTGGCTTGCTATGATACATGACTGATACTATGGATTGCAAAAGCAAAGATTACCTACATGCAATCATCTTTACATGAGAAATTTTTCGAGTACACGAGTAGATGCCCATGGGCCGTTAGGAATTTATCATTCAAACTCAAAATCTTTGTTTAAATTCAGAGTCTACTTATCAAGGTGGATTGCCTAAGCATTCTATCTTTCATTAACATGGTGGAGCCAGGAATTATCAAATTCAGTGACTAAAACCTTAGCCTTTAAAATTCTGTCCTTTCAGATAGAATCCTTCCAAGTACTTTTCCCGTTAGGAAACTTCGTGAAATTGAGAGTCGACCACTCTTGCTCTTTTAGTTTCAGGTGAAGAGTCTAAGCTGAACAAAATTGTTTCAGCCAATAATTGTTATTTAGCCAAGGCCAATGTGAGTCAAACCCGTATTATCAAGACAAACCACATTTCATTCAGTTATGTTTGGATTACATTTCATTCATTTATGTTTGGATTGCTTTGAGATGCTCCATCAAATAATGGTGTGTGGTGATCAGATTATCTATCAAGGGTTTAGAAGAGAATGGTGTGTGGTGATCAGATTATCTATCAAGGGTTTAGAAGAGAGTTTTGTGAGCTTTTCCTTTTTTCTTGATCTGAGTTAGATAATTAAATATAATTGTTAGGTTGCATAAGCTCACAAGAGCTATAAATCTTGTGAAGATTGTGAGGTAGGCACAGTTGTGTAGGATTTAGAAGTTGAAAGGCAAGATTGTGGGTCAAACTAACTTCTTATAAATCTTGTGAAGATTGTGGGGGTAGGCACGGTTGTGTAGGATTTAGAAGTTGAGAGGCAAGATTGTGGGTCAAACTACCTCTCTCGAGGAAGAACTAGTAAACACCTACAACCATAAGTTGATAAGATGGAGTATCCTTAAGTTTGACAAGATGGAGTATCATGTGATCCTAGGCTAGTGCGATTGACACCTTGTAACCTTGGGTTGTGGGACCAACATGTATCTGCAATAACAAAGAGAATTTGTTGAGCACAAAGTGTCAAATTCCATTCTTGCAACGGTAGGTTGTGGGACATGCATATTCCTATAACCCAACAACAAAGAGAATTTGAGTATAAAGTGTCAAATTCCATTCTTGCAACGGTAGATTGTGGGACAAGCATATTCCTATAACCCAAACATACTTCACAACAATATGTTGCATACCAACTAAATAAATTTCAATGCAAGGTTGTAGGGATGCTAAAGTCAAGGAGGCCAACCACAAAAGATGAATAACTAGAAAAGAATTCCATTTACCAACAAAATCCTTGTATACATGTATGGCTTGTAACAGTAATTGGGGGAGGGGAAGATGCTAGTGTAAAAGTTGTGTTGTTGCAATAAAATATTTGTTTATTGTATATTGCTTGTGTAAATCCTTGTGTACACGTATGGCTTGCAACAAGAATTGGGGAAGGGGAAGATGCAAGTGTAAATGTCGTGTTATTGCAATAAAATATTTGTTTATAATATTGCTTCTGGAAAGTTGACTATATGAAGATTCAAGTGTAAATGTGTGTAAATGTTGTGTTGTTGCATTAAAAGATTTGTTTATAGTATTTCTTGTGTAAAGTAGACTATATGAAGATGTCAGTGTAAATGTTGTGTTTTTGCAGAATTGGGGAAGGGGAAGATGCAAGTGTAAATGTCATGTTATTGCAATAAAATATTTGTTTATAATATTGCTTCTGGAAAGTTGACTATATGAAGATTCAAGTGTAAATGTGTGTAAATGTTGTGTTGTTGCATTAAAAGATTTGTTTATAGTATTTCTTGTGTAAAGTAGACTATATGAAGATGTCAGTGTAAATGTTGTGTTTTTGCAATTGAATATTTGTTTATAGTATTTCTTGTGTAGAGTAGACTATATGAAGATGTACGCTTAAATGTTGTGTTGTTACAATTGAATATTTGTTTATAGTATTTCTTGTGTAAAGTTGACTATTGAATATTTGTTTATAGTATTTATTGTGTAAAGTTGACTATATTTTGTAACATCTCTAAAGTCTAATAACGAGACATGACTATATACAATTGATTTAATATTAAATAATAGTGGAAAACAAAGCTGGAGATAGCATATTTTATGGAAAAAGAGTTATCCAAGATCTTTATTAAGAGAAAATAACAGATTTTATTAATTGATAGATAGATTAGAATGATGAATACAAGAGGAAATCCTTTATGTGCATGTGTGTGAGCATGCGAGAGAGAGAAACAGAGAGAAGTCCAATTTGTGGTCCAAGCTACCATTATGCTGACTTAGTTTCTTATTTAGTTTAATTAACACACATTATTTTATACAAGAACCCTTGCATAATGATACAGTGGAATAGCCCGAGGACCGATGACCATAGATTTATGTTTTTCAATTAGAAAATCATGGTCTTACTAACAAAATAACTTAAACATAGGACAAAATGCATTATAAAAATGTTACGTATAACTTTATGACACACCTTACCTAAAGCTTGAGGACTAAACTAGCCCTACCATGCATCTTTTTCTTCATATCTCTCTTGTATATTCATTGCATTGAAAATTATCATTAGTACCTTTTTGTTAATGCATTATAAAAATGTTATGTATAACTTTACGACACACCTTACCTAAAGCTTGAGGACTAAACTAGCCCTCCCATGCATCTTTTTCTTCATATCTCTCTTGTATATGCATTGCATTCAAAATTATCATTACTATCTTTTTGTTCTTAGGTTACTTCTTAGTTAGGAAAAACAAATTCATGAATTATCATTTGTTAGAGATGCTCAATGAGATCATGTGTATCTACACATGGCACTGAGATTTCATGCCACTATCACATACACATCAAAATATTTGAGGAGAAGAGGAGTGAAACTATTGAATCTTTTCTACTTGCTTGTAATGATTCTCAATAATTTCAACAATCTTTTTATACCAACCAATACATTGATCTTCAAGGTTTAGCCATGGATCATTTTTGTCATTGTTTTCTATTTCTGTCATTTTAGACACCATCTTCTTTCCTTTTCCATTGTTCTCTTAAACTATTTATCAATCCATTTTCTCCACTCTGGTCTTAAACTATTTACAAATGCTCTAAATTAACCCTTGGAATAAGTCCCTATTGAGGGGTTTGAAGCTAATAAGCAACCAAGGTTGGCAGCACATAATATATTTTACATGAAACTAATAAAATGTTTAAACACTATTTTTTTCAAGTCGAGCACATAATATCTCTTACCATAAGCTATTAAAATGTCGAACACTAGATATTTTCATGTTCCAATCCCTTTTTGGTTGATGAAAACTAAATGTATATTACAATAAAAAATAAATACAACCACTTAATATTACTTGTAGGTGAAGAGAAAAATAAAATGCTAATCAACCCCAGCCTTTATCTTTATGGGGATTAGGATCCTTTTATAGGTTGTCTTTTCACAATTGAATAGTCAATGTTTGCCCTCAATGCTTAGTAGATTAAGAAACTCAAAAGCTTCTTGTTTCGTCAACATGACAAGAGGCTTCTTCAATGGTCTCCTTTGAATGTGAGGCAATTGCTTGTTCAATTGCCGATTCTTGTTTATGAGAATTGCTTGGTGTACATAATCCCAATGCTTACATTGACTCATCTAAATTTGTTATCATTACATGGCCTTGGTTTTGGGGTTCTTTGCTGTTAGAGGATTTTCTTTGGTTGATTGTTGGGCCAACGTTGGTTTTTTCTCGAGAGAAGTTTGTTGCTCTTTGTTGAGATTGTATTATTTTCTGTTAAGATGCTCTCTACTTTAGCTTGCTTGAACATACATGGCAAATAGGGATATGTTCAATATCAAAGTAAACTTTGTGCTTGAAAGTTGCATTTTTAGTGTTGATTTCTTCATTTTTATGATTTTCTATGTTCAAGTTAACCTTCTATGGTATTTCTTTACTTAGATCCACTTCCATACATAATATGACATAAAGAGCCCTTGTTTTTCAGTGTTTCCATCACATGCCATATGTATCTTCTCGAAAGTTGGCCATTGCCTCTATAACCTCCAATGCCCACCTATGTATGACATATGTATC
Source organism: Picea engelmannii (assembly GCA_009831015.1). NCBI lineage: Eukaryota > Viridiplantae > Streptophyta > Pinopsida > Pinales > Pinaceae > Picea > Picea engelmannii. The sequence goes on along the minus strand of ML776716.1, from coordinate 743,469 downwards.
TTCCTAAAGAGTTGGCCACCGCCTGTATAACCTCCAATGCCCACATATGTATAGTGAGATTTGGAAGTCTCACTCATACTAGAGTAATTATAGTGATTATATGCAACTTTATAACTTTGAAAAATAAAACTAGGGTGTCAAAAAATGTCTTGCTATGCCTTGGAACTAGGGCCTTCTTCAAAGATTTGTTTTTACATTTAGGGTTATGGAAATATACGTAAAGGAAGACCTTGATGCAAAATGATTGTTTTAAAGTGTTGGGTCTAGTATTCTTGGATCCATTTTACTAGAAGATTTGAAGACAAGGGCCATAGGGTATTAATTCAATAGATTTGTGAGGCCATAGGGTGTTAATTTAATAAATTTGTGATCGTCCATGGATTCCATTACATTCTTTATATTTATGTTTAACTCGAAGACTACTTCTAATTTGTATGGCGTTTTCTTTTGAATATAGGGGAATGAATGGTCTTCTCCCTACCTTACCACATCTTTGAATCAATGTGGCTTTAATGTACTAAAAAGGTTAGTAGTCTTAGGGGGCAATGGTTCAAAGGATTGGGAGATTTGACTTAGATCTTGTTGGGTCCCCATTTGAGGTGCCATGCAACATACCTACAATAGCATTTAGATCAATAACTGCTAAAGATAGTTTTGAATTGTTAGTAAACTTAATGCCTTACTTATCATTGCTGCTAGGTAGTTGGCCATTTAGGGAATACAAGAGATGGTTGGAGCCAATCACCCAGGCAGCAATGAGGAGCTCACCCCACCCAAATTCGAATTGGTTAAATTCTAACCACCCTTAGTCTCATTTATATACGTGTCTTCAACATCAAAAAAATAATATTAACATTGACCATTCAAGACACATATAACTAAACATAACTTTTAGGGTTTTTGAAGTACTTATGAGACAAGTCAGTTCAGATTTGTGTATGTGGGACATTCAATGTCCAAAGAATGATGACAAATGTCGTAAATCATTTCATTATCAAGGAGAATGGCCACATCAATGTGTTTCAGGAGAGAGTGGAGGACCTACTCTCAAAGCAAAGAGCCAGATAATGCTTTGTAGTAAGCACCCTAATCCAACTTGTGATTTGAGAAAACTAAGTTGTAGCAGAGCAAGTGTACGAGTGTGGTACAATTGGATATGTCTCAGGAGATGAAGAAACACTGTAGAGATATACAGTTCTGACTAGGCAGAGAGTGTAGTTTACAGGAAGTGCACCAGAGGGTGCTGCCTCAACTTGAGATCAGTCAGGATTCGTGGAAGCAGACTTCTATAACACTCAATAATGCAGAGGTAGAATATATCATAGCCAATTACGCAAGTCATGGAAGTAGTGAGGCTTTAGAGGCTTCTCGAAGGATATCATCCGAGACATGGTGCAGATGAAGCAACCAGGCTTCAACACACAGACAAGCAAGATGGTGTAGAATTCATCTTGACGTGCCTCAAATGGTTAAATGAATGAACCAAGAAATTGGTTTCAAAAGGAAAACTCGATGTCTTGTGAGACATTGAGTCCATGAAGGAACCTTGATATGTATTAGACATTGGTTTCATGAGGAAACCTTTATATGCCAAATAAGGTCTAAGATGACATTCCCTTTCGGAGGGATACAATTGAGCCAATTGATCCGATTGATCCTTTAGCTCTAGTTAATGTTTTCAGAGATATTGCAGTAGGTTAGAAGATACTTGCATGGGCTCCTCAGACTCTACAATAGGAAGAAGGACATGCAAATCCTCATGGTACCTTCCGAGAGAGCAAGAGACCTCATAGATAATCGTGCTATGCTGCATCTATGAGCCACATCATTGATTCTGAGCCTTCTTGTTATGAGGAGGGAATATAGTCAACCAATATGGAGAGATGCCATGATGGATGAGTATCAATCCATCATGAAGAATTATGCGTGGGACATTGTTCCGAGACCTGAGGGGAAGTTTGTTGTGACTTCCAAATGCATCTACAAGATCAAACACATAGTTGACAGGGGCATCAAGAGGCACAAAATGAGATTTGTTGCTAGATGATTCTCTCAGGTGGAGGGAATAGATTATGATGAGACATTTGCTTCTATTGCTTGATACACTTCTATCCGGATGATTATTTCCCCTGTAACATTCATGGGTTGGAGAGTACATCAGATGGATGTAAAGACAACCTTTCAAAATGGAGAGATTGAGGAAGAAGTATACATCGAGCAACCATACGGTTTTGTGATACATGAGACATAGTCTCATGTGTGTCAGTTGAAGAAGGCTTTGTATGGACTCAAGCAACCACCTTGAGCTTGGTATGTGAAGATTGATGGACACCTGATGATTTTTGGGCTTCAAAAGTGTTATCGATCCCAGCCTGTACTACAATACTGTTAATGGTGAGTCCCTGATTTTGGTCCTTTACGTTAATGATTTATTCCTCACCGATACATAGAGCCTTATTGTTAAATGAAAGTATGTGTCGACATCTAAGTTTGAGATGAAGGACCTTGGTATGATGCACTACTTCTTGGGACTAGAGGTGTGGCAAAGAATTGATGAGACCTTCCTGAGTCAAGGGAAGTACATAGTTGAGATATTGAAGAATTTTGGGATGTCGAACTTGAAGCCCATTGCTACACCAATGGTGACGAATCCAAAGAAACTAAGTGTGTCTTATTTCGATTCCGACGAAATTGAGCCAACCCTGTACACACAACTGATTGGATCATTGATGTATCTGATTAACACAAGACCAGATATTTTCTATGCAATGAGTGCACTTAGCCAATTTATGAGTTAGCCAAGATAGACACACTGGATTTTTGCTAAGCATGTGTTGAGATACCTATGAGGCAAAATTGGAAATGGTCTGAGATATACTTCCAGTATTGATATGATATGGCAGGAATATATTGACTTTGATTGGGCACAGAGCGCAGTGGACAGAAAGAGCACCTCCGGGTGCTTCTTCACTTTGGGATTTTCCATGGTTTCCTGGTGTAGCAGGAAACATACTTATGTGGCTTTGAGCACAACAAAAGCATAGTACATTGCATTAAGTATGTCAGTCCGTGAAGGAGTGTGGCTTCTCAATATCCTTGCAGATTTATCCGAACATGTACTGGATTCCACCATTAGTCATTATGGTAACCAAAGTTGTGTGAAGATCTAAGATAATCCAGTGTTTCATGACAAATCGAACCACATTGAGATGAAGTACCATTACATCCGAGACATGGTGCAGAGGAAGGAAGTATTGGTGCTGTACCTTCCTACATATGAGCAGGTTGCTGATATTCTTACCAAACCAGGACAGAGTTCAAGTACTTCCGTGACAGACTTGGCATGGTAGAGAATGCCTCCCTCGCTGAGAGGGAGTGTTGATGTTTGCAACTTCCTGAGACATTCTCCAGATCATACTCCTTTATGACTGAGTTGAGTTGATCTGTGATGACACTTATCCGAGAAGGGATAAGTGCATTTGGGCTTATAGCCCAACGTCCCATGTGGAGAGCGCACGAGGAAATGTCAAGGGAGTTGACCCTTGACATCACACACTATGGGATTTGACCCTAGTGTTTTTAGAGGGTGTAGCCTCTAGAAGTCCATATGGGGATGCCATGTGTGAAAAATTTCTCCAGATCGCACTCCTCTGTGATTAAGTTGAGTTGATCTGTGAGGATACTTATTCGAGAAGGGATACGTGCATTTGGGCTTATAGCCTAACGTCCCATGTGGACAACACATGAGGACATGTCAAGGGAGTTGACCCTTGACGTCACACACTATGGGGAGTTGAACCTAAGTGTTCCTAGAGGGAATAACCTCTAGAATTACACATGGGAGTTCCATGCGTGACAAACTTTCTCCAAATCGCACTTCTCTGTGATTGAGTTGAGTTGATCTATGAGGACACACACTTATTCGAGAAGGGATAAGTGCATTTGGGATTATAGCCCAACATCCCATGTGGATAGCACATGAGGACATGTCAAGGGAGTTGACCCTTGATGTCACACACTATGGGGATTTGACCCTAAGTGTTCCTAGAGGGAGTAGCCTCTAGAAGTCCACATGGGAGTGCCATGGTGGTTGTGTACCACTGGTGGAGACTGTGTGTCACTAGACAATATTTGTGTACTACTATGGAAAGATACCTCCCTAGCTAAGATGGAGTATTGATGTTTCAATATCGGGAAGACATCCTAGATTGGGCTGCAGACCAAGGGAGATAGGATACATTTATCATAAAGGTGCACTTGTGGTAAATGGGCCCAGACATAGTCCTTCCTTGATCATGACAAGGAATAATATGGACTCGAGGTGCTTGAAGTGATTTCCACGTGTCAGTTAGCATCATGCCGACATTCACTCACATGTGTGTACTTGTGGTGAAAGATCCTGGTGTGGTCTTTGGCCTAGTCATGGTGATTTGACAAGGAATAATAAAGACTCAAGATGCTATATGCTATTACATGTAGACCCAAAGTGAGCCTAATATTAGAGAGAGTTAATTGGCTCAGAGGGAGAGTCATAGAAGGAGTTTCTCCTCGGATCAGGTGGGAGAGAGATGTCTCCCAAGATTGACAGACAAGTGTCATGAGTCTAGGGTGAAGTTTGTATAATTCAAAGACAAGCTTGACATGTTGCAGAATGTCTCCCTCGTTGAGAGGAAGTGTTGATGTTTGGACAACATCAGGAAGACATTCTCTTAGAATAATAATTAATAATATAATGATTGATTATTAAATATCAAATGTAATAAATAAATGATAATAATAAATAATTATTGATTATTCAAGGGACGCATCCTTTCATGGATGGTCACCATATGTTCCCTATATATGGAACAATCATCATTGTAATAAAATATCGGTCATATCTTATATGAATAAAAACCAACAATTATGACTAACATTTGATACCGTCATCACATCTGCACTTCCTATTCTAAGTATCATGGATGATTGTGGGGTTCTTCCTTTGTGGCCCAACAATTTCAACATCTCTTTGCTCTTCAAACCTACATGTTTCATAAATTTGTAAGTCCTTTAGAATTTATCAAGTGCATAATTTCTTTATTAGACAATATTAGCGGTAACATGAGAGATATTTGAATTAATACACAATGTTCATATGCCCCCATATGTTAATGGAATATCATGTGAATGATCAAATCCTTATCCTCCACCCAACCTGTTCGCCATTGAAAACATAAATGCATTTAATTCTTTGTATTCCATTGCAGACGGGATGTCAACTTCTGCAGGGTGAGATACCTGCAAGGTTCGTCTCGTAAGTTCCATCGGATGTGGGATGCGAGCATTGAGAGAAATTGCCTAATCTTGTTGGAATTAGGCGAAGACATGAACATAAGTTATGCGGGACACACTATGCGAGGAAAAATAGAAGACCACATTATGTGAGTTGTGGATAAATATGTAAATCACCATCTTCTGATTTGTCTTGATCATTATTTATCTTAAAGCGTTATAATAAAGTGGTTTATGCCCAAAGGCACATATATCTTTGGCATTTTCTATTTTTCATGGGTGAATTTCTCTCTTGTTCTTCATGGTTCTCTCTCTAGTGCACTTATGATCAACTCTAGTACTGCCATTTTTGGCATATTTTAGTTGTTATTGTGGGTCTTTCTCTTCATTGCAATTGTTTTAAGGCCTATTTTCTTTTCAAGGAATGTACTACCCTTAAATTGTTGATTTTGTTTTCCCCTTTATTATAGGATTTTCGGTTGGTTATTTGGTTTCATTAGATCTTCACTCTTGTTTGAATTTCAACATGGCATCAAAGAGGGTGTGAACTTTTGCCTATTCATTTCATTGCTAGTCAGGGTAACTTTTGCATTGTTTTTTGTATTGATAAGAATTTGAAATAGAATATTGTGCCTCATGTAAGGAGTTTCAAGCTGTTTCATTGTGTTAGTAATTGGTAGAGAAGAGAGCCTCACTTATGGCTATTTTTAGTGTGCTTTATGTGCTTTCTTGGAGGAATGGTCCATAGATTTAAGTTCCTTACAATAGGGATTAATTGCCACTTTTGCATTGTTTTTTGTATTGATAAGAATTTGAAATAGAATATTGTGCCTCATGTAAGGAGTTTCAAGCTGTTTCATTGTGTTAGTAATTGGTAGAGAAGAGAGCCTCACTTATGGCTATTTTTAGTGTGCTTTATGTGCTTTCTTGGAGGAATGGTCCATAGATTTAAGTTCCTTACAATAGGGATTAATTGCCATAATTTTCAATTAGTTTTTCTTGAGTTGATCCATGGTTATGTGTTCCCAACATCATTGTTTTATGTGAATGTAGAACCAAGGTTTTATATATTTTGTATTTACTCAATTTTAGCAATAGATTGGAGGAACCTGGCTAGTGGTATTTCCCTAAGGGTTGTGAAACTAGGGTTTTCAGATTTGTTTTTTAATTTTCAGTGGTTGATCTAAGGTATTTTGACTAGTGGCAGTGTCCAAAATTCCATGGACTAGGGTTTCTAGATCTAATTTGTGAATATATGATCCAAATATTTTTGGCTAGTGGTGTGGTGTTACCTTGAGGGCCACAAAACTAGGATTTCAATATCTATTTTTTTTTACAGCTGATCCAAAGATTTTTAGCTAGTGGCATTTCCTTAAGCATTGTAGACTAGGGTTTCTAGATTTGATTTGTACATAGATGATATAGATTTTTTTGGCTAGTGGGATCACTTTAAGGGCTAGGGAACTAGGATTTCAATGTCTAAATTTTGTTTACAACCGATTCAAATATTTTTGGCTAGTAGCATTTTCTTAAGGCTATAGAGTTAGGGATTCTTGATCATTTCTTCGTAACAAAGTTTCTTTCCAGGCATGTGCTCTTTAGAAAAGGCTTGTAGCATCCTAGATTAGATTTAATACACTGCATGTTTTTTGGAATAAGCCAATACTATCTCTATCTCTTTCTTCTTTGGGTTTAATCCAAGAGACTTTTTGCAAACTTATTTATGACATCCTTGAACATAATAGACTCGTAGTGGTGTTTTCCCTAGTAAATGGGGCTAGTTATATTTGCGCTGATTAGAGAAGGACAAAACCTATATGCAATTTATGTCATAAGGAGGGACATGTCCTGTAGTTTCACATGGTTTGTCTTTAGGAATTTAAAGAACCTATAAGAGTAACAATGTGCAACATGGATCTTTTAGATGACACTACCACCCTTCGGGGAAAGGTTTTTTGGATTCTTGGTAGTTAAGATATAATCCACAGAGAAGTCTCAACATGTTTTAGTGGACCTGCCTTCCACATTATGATGTTTGTCCATATTGCACGTTCTACATTCAACTACTTCATTGCCAAGAACATTTAATGCCATCTTTGTACCTCACTAATACAATACAAGGCCCTAGTGTTGAAATTATTGTCACGTGATAGTGTTGTTGTTTTTGTTTTTTTGGTATGGTTTTCATGATGCTAATTGTGACACATTTGGGGGCATCACAATTTGTGTCATGTTAGCATCATGCTGCCTCATAGTTGTGTCACACATATTGATGCTACATGAAAATGTCACCCTTTCATCTTGTTTTGTGTTGAAAGTATTACACTGTATAATCATTTGCATCATTAGCGTCGATCTATGTCATGATTTATATGTCGTGCTTGCATCAATAGTGTTGCATTGCATTTTTATGTGCATCTCTACCATTTATATAACATCATTTTTGCATCGTGAGTATTGATGTTACATTTATATGCATAATGTAACTTTATCTTATGTTTTGCGTCGGAAGCATTACGCTATGTTGTCATTTACATCATAGTGCCCATATAACATTGTTTTTATGTCGTGAGTGTTTATATAATGTCTTAGTATGCATATATATAATTCTTGTCACCTTGTAATTTCTATCGCCTTTATGTAAATTATTAATTATTATTATTTTTTAACCAAAGCCAGGAAATATTATATTAAAAGCATTGTAGTGAAGCTAAACAATAGTTCATACAATAAGTATTGATGTAGGAATTTTATGAAAAATTCATAGCTCCTCTAAGACACCCAAAAAATATTTGAAAATGTTTATGGACTTGAAATCCTAGGTATTCTTTGCAATAAAATTCTTGTAGAGACACCTAAAATTGAAAATCATAAAGATTGAGTGAAGTACATGGTGACTATATACCTCCTCTTTTCCAACATTAGAAGGAATGGAACTTTGTTGCTATATTTCTATGGTGTCTTTTAGCTAGTGCGTCATTTCCTCATCTTTGTGATCTTCCTGCATAGAATTAAATGGAGGCCTTTGATTTGATGCAATGGACTGAGCATCTTTTCCAAGATTGGTAACCATGTTCCGCAACATGCTACACTTTTCTTCCAATAATTCAATCTTTTTCCTATGTTGAACCAATTGATTCATGATCGCTGCATTAGAGGAGGTGCAATTACACTCATTGTTCTGAACCTTGAAGTCACTAAAAACATATAAGCCATGTTTCCCGATATGCCCTCTTCATGCCTTCTCAATGCCTCATAGATCTCTTGAAGGTCCTAATAGTCCATTTCATATAGAACTGGAATAAAGGGGAGGGGGGATATATTTGTGCCAAGATGAGAAAGATATAATGGATATACAAACAACAAAAAATCCCAGTATCCTTTTTTCTTTTCTTTTTCTGAGTGAAACTATTCCCAATAAAGGATTGATATGTATAGATCAAGAATAGAAATGCAAATGATGAGATATAAACTTTCTAGAATGCCAGGTAATTGCTTCGGTATATGTTATAATTCATGAGACTTAGTGTTAATCCCAATATCCACTAATTTTTTTCAAATAATGAACTGCGTAGATGCACCAAAACCAAACTCTTTTTACTAATTATCCTCTAAGTGACACCAATTAGAAGAACTTGCAATCCATATTACCAAAACACAAACTAGAAAAGTAGAGAAATGCTAACCCAATTGGTTCTAGATGATTTCTTATCAATTGATTTTCATTTCCAATTCTAAATATGGACTAGAGTGTAATCCCAACTCGCTCATGATAATCCATGGTAATGGATTCAAAATGATGAACTTGAGTGAATTCCTGCATGCGAAGAGGCTTGAATGATGTCCTTTTTTGTCCTCTCCTTGTTGTTAAGCATTGGTGTAATGGAGCTTGACACATGGGATACTAAATGTTGAAGATACATGGCTTAACTCCATGAGATCACTAAACTTCATGCAATAAGACACTTAGGGGACAATGCGATAAATGAACCCCCTATTTTTTCTTTGAGTTCCTTGGCTAAAGATTACGACTTCGTAATCCAATGAGTCAGATTGCAAGTTTAAATCCCTCAACACTTGAAATAAATAAACCTTATTTAGATCGAGAGCCTAATTATTGATTGGAGAAATGATTGATGCAAACTTGCTATCTATAGGGATTGATTTTGAGACCATCATGTTTACAATAATGCTCAAATTCCCTATAAGAATCAAGGATTGTATATTTCCTTCGTTTGTGATGAGAAGACCTTGAAGTAAAGAATATGCCTCCACTTGATTATTTGTAGTTTTCCAAGGTCCCAGGAAAAAAATTAGTTTGTATGGCAATATACTTGCCAAATATATTGAAGTAGGGGTTTGGAAGGCTGGTAGATCAATTTTGGGGTAAAATTTTTGGTTGTTTTTGGACTTTTAGACTTGTAGGTTGTGGTAAATCTCATTTAACTTTGTATTATTATGTTGTGTTATTAGAATGCATTATTATGATTATTTTTGGTAATTATATTTAAAAATATATTAAATAATGATGACATTGATGAGATCTAATTTAGAAACTAACATTCAATTGATTTCAAAGTATTAAAGGAAAACCCATGTATACATAAACACAATTATGAAAATTCAATTTAAATCAAAATATAATTGTGTTTTTTTTTCCACCCATAAGAAGTGGTAAACTACCATTATAGGGAAATGTAAACTTTGTATACAACATTGCATGGTAAAATATCTATACAACATTGCATGGAAAAATATCTATCCATATAACAAAATGAATTTTATCAATCAGAAATTTATAACATAATAAAATCACAAGAGTTCAATCTAGTGCTTAGATAACATCTTTCTTGCATCACAAGCATTTACATAACATCTTAGTATGCATATGTATAATTCTCTTTGTTTAGTGATTTACATTGTCTTTATGTAAATTATTAATTATTATTAATTAATTGTATATTGATTCAATTATTAATATTAATTATAATTTTATTAATTTTGAAAATTTAATAATAATAATAATAATAATAATAATAATAATAATAATGAGTGAATTAAAAAGTGGACAAACTCAACTTTGAATATTTTTTTTCAACTAGGTGAAAATTACTATTAATAAGGCATAACTATGACTCTCAAAAAAAATTCCTATCGGATTTAGGAAATAATTTTTGTTGGAAAGAGTTAAGTTTATCCACTTATTAACTTCATAATAATACTACTTAATTTAATTATTGTTATTATTTTTTGTAATTATTATTTGAAAATTTATATAATATTGACAAGAAAATTATTAAATATTGATGAGATTGATGAGATCTAATTAAAGTGCAAGAGAAACTGGAAAATGAAGAAAAGGGGAAGAAAGAAAGAGAGGGAAAGGATGATGAGAGAGAAGAAAAAGAGGAGCGGGGATAATAAAAAGAAGAAGATAAAGAATATGGAAAATGAAATGAAGAGGGAGAGGGTGAAGAGGAAAAGGTAAACGTATGTAAATATTAAACCCTTGTTTTAATTTGTAGTTTAAGATTTCGGATTTTAGATCTTATGGTAAAATCCATCCTACATCATTGATTTTATTGATTTTAAATATAAACTCTCACATCAATTTCAAATTCCATCTACTTACATCCCATATCCCAAATCTCAAAGAAAATCTATAAATTTAAAAAAAATAAAAAATTTCGAAATGAATTTTTTTTTTTCTTCTAATAAAAATCAAATAGATCCCCAATAGATCTAATGAAGGACCAATAGATCTAATGAAGGAATGTGAAATATCTCTTTATTTCTCCAGTTAAATGATCCATAAATCCGGCTTAGCTCCAACAAGCTCTGCCCTACAAGACCATGATAAAATGTAATGGAATTTATCTTGTTTTCTCCCTTTATTTTTGAAACACATAGCGAGTTCGATGCAAAGCTACTATTTGTGTCACATTTTTTTTTTTTAGGTTCTTGCATTGCGTTGCAACGAAAATGATGATAATGCATATAATGCATTATTGTATGTTGCGTCATTGCATCACGATAAATCAAAATGAGATTTTGCATGGAAAAGTGTGATAAATTAAAAAAAATAAAAGCTTAATTATTCTCTAAAATTATTGTTATTTGTTCACAATTAATGATAATAATGAATTAATTCACAAGGATCATAATGAATTAATTCACAAGGATCATGACCTTTTACAATTATCCACATTAATGACAATTAAAAATTTCTTATTTGTTTTAGGTTTATCTTCGAATTCAAAGACAATGTAATTTGAACAAAATTTGCGGGTTAAAAACATTGAATAAAATTTACCATTAAGTTTGATATGATAAACATTATTAAGTTAGTGATAAAAAATTAATAATGATAATTAGTAATTAATTATAATTGTGAATATTAATTTAACGAACACAATTATACTTAGTCCAACAAACACAATGATTATGATTATATTTAGTAATTTATTGTAATTATTAATATTTTTAATCTATTATTATTATAAATAATAATTATTAAATTAAATATAATAACAATTATTAAATTAAATATAATAATAATTATTAATTAATTATTTTTTGAAATACATTATATGTACAAAATTTAGACTCATTCTTAAAAATTTGCTAAGTTATATTAATTAATTAATTGTTAGGAAACTTTAACCTAATACACCTACTAGCACACATGACACCTAAAATGGGAAAACTATGCAAGTAACACACTGAATTATCCATGCATTATATTTACTTCCCAAATTATGTTATGTGTTGTTTTTTTAGAATTGTACCAAGTTAAAGAATTGGATTTGATGAAACACAAGGACATTTACTTTTAAGCATTTACCATTTTTGTCATTTCATGTTAATCAATTTTTCAAGTTTAGCAATATCTCCTCTTGCACACAAATTTCCCATATAAGCAAGTGAACCTTTAATATCCACCTTTAATCTAATCTGTAATCAAATATTTTTTTAAGGAAATCACTAGCTTATGACACCCATAGCAATATCAATTCATGAGAATGTGTACTGAATGCAATGCTAGCTAATATCATTAGACAACACTCATAGTTGGATTAGATTAAGACCTTGGTGTTAGGCATCCAAATAATGTTTTGGTTGAAAACATTTGAAATACAGATTGTCATGGGGAGCTTGAAAGTCCTTTATGGAGAATGTGCATTGCTAGTACAAGGGATGTGCCATATTTGACCAATGGATTTGTGTGAGTATCCCAAATCATTTAAATTCATGTGTTGCATAATCTAGGAGGTTGGTAACTCCTTATCTAAAACTTGCGAAGAGTCATCTTAGTGTCCTATCATTGGGTGGGTTTCTCAAGGGATTGTGACAACACATGTTGTGGATAAATTCATAAATGCGGACATAAACAAATCTCCCTAGTTCGGGAACTAGAAACTAGAACAAAACACGACAATATAAATCCCTTTCCTTAGATTTTAGAATCAAAATGCAAGTAGATAAGTAGTTCGTACCTTTTATCTGAAGTTTGCCTTCATTAATTGAAGCTCCAAGTTTGATTCCAATTTTTTTTGCCACAGACAAGTATTATAATCAAACAAAATAAGTGAAATCAACAATACTACAAGTATTTCGATAAATCTATGTAGATGACCAAGGAAAAATACAATAAGGATGATGTACAAACTTTAAAGGAAAGGGAAAATATAACTGTATTAATAAATAAGGAAGCAACTTACAACCGATGCCTTGGCATTGACAAACTCTTTCCAGCGGTTCAATGATTCAATAACCATGTAGCCTCCATAAGTGCCATCACCATCTCTTGAACACTTTAACCCAAATATCTTAGGACCAAAATGAAGTTCACAAACTCTCAATTACAAACCATGAGCTATTCTCCATTCACCATTATTTTATTACTCATCACTTATTATCCTTTCCCTTTAGAAGAAGCCTCCATTTATAGATTGGAGAGGAAGCCATGATGAGGTTAGGATCTCACTACATCAAGAGAGATAGGCGAGATCCAAGCCGATCAACAAACAACTCATCATCGAAGTTTCTCTTCTAGAAACTTCAATAATTTCTTCTTTTTTCCCATGTACAAAGGTTATCGCACCCTTAAACCTCAACAAAAAACGACATTGTCACACCTTCCAGTGATGCAGAGTGCGGCAAGTGAAGTTGTCGTACCTTGATAGAAAGCAACAAGAGACAATATTGTAATTTAGGGATTTTTTAGAGTTGATCCTTCCCAAGAAGACTTTCTCTCAATTTTCTTCCAAAGTTATATGCTTTAGATGTTAGAGAATAGGTAGTATCACTTGTTGTGACAAAATGTTGTGTAAGAGAATAGCCCCCAAAGTATGAAGTTAGAAGAGATGATAGCTGAAATACTTTGCTAGATAGGTGTTTGAAACAAAGAACACACCGGTTGGAGACTTGCCAACAACACAAGGAGCTTGCAGTACAATATTATATCATCACTGAGATAGGCCCATACTCAGAATATGAATGATTCTAAGCATGGCTACTGAAAAATACATTGCAGATCCATAATTGCATTTACTAATGATATGGAAACCAAAAATACAATGTGGATCCATACCACCATAATTTTAATGGATTCATACCCACGAGAATAAACACTGTGGATCTATGAATTATAATAGTAACATATCCATGTACCAATACAATGTGGATCTATGTGACAACATTACTCCCGTACTTTCCATCACAGCCCGGGGAAATACATATTCATAGGAAGATCCCCAGGGTCTTCATCTCATCCTCTATTCCGAAGTACGATTCTAACATAGGCCAAGACCTGTCTATCAATATGTTGAGAAACAAACTGAGATATAAATAGTGTTTGCTAGACAAATTGAGCTAAAACTGGTGGTTTGCTATCCAAGTTTCCACATATAGACCTTCCCCTTTAAGGAGAAAGCAGAGAAGAAACCACTTAAAGTCCTATGAACTCCTTGTTCAAAGATACAAAAAAATTTGCTTTCTTTTTGAGTGACTTTTTACCAAAATTTAGGAAGACAATATGCTTTTTTGTGAAAGCATGTTAATCCTGCTAAACCCTTTGTTCAATAAAAGGCATGTGATAGTGAACCAGGCTCTGACCATCCATAAACTCTAATATGTTCCACTACCCGTGAGCCATAGAAATGCCTTCTTTAGATAAGGAGTCTGCTGCTCCGTTTCTTTCCCTGTAGACATGTGTGAAAGAAAAAATTGTAAATAAATCTATGATTAAGAAGACTTCTTCAAGAAGAGAAGCAAGAAAAATGTTGTGGCATCTTTAAGTTATCCCCATCCAGTTGATAATCACCAAAGAATCCCTGAAAATATGAAGATCTATTATCCCCTTTTCCCAACAAAAGAGAGAAGAAGCTTTAATGACATAAGTTCTGCATAGTTATTGAATCCCTGCCCCAAACCCCATTTTATCTTAAACAAATGTGTTGGCGAAAGATGTAAAACTCCCTGACCCCCACAACGAACTCCGAGGTATTTGGAAGCCCCTTCGAAAAATTCCCAAGGTCTATTTTGGTTTACTTGTTCTTCCATAACATTTCGAAGGGGAGGATCAACTTTCTCTTGGGGAAAATGTGCTAAAATAATAAGAATTTTGGCTACAATGATATCTGGTATGGGATATTTTGATTTGAAAATGGCAGAGTTTCTAGAAATCCAGATTCCCTAAGTGATGATAAGGGATAGTGCCTTTGTTATTTGGATTTTGAACCCAAGAATTCCATGCTTCTTCTATGGAAGTCCCTTTCCAGGAAAAGGAATAATCCAGCACAGTAGATACAATTCGCCAAGCTTGGGTTGAAAAGGGGAATTTCAAGAAAAGGTGTAAAGAAGTTTCCTCTGCACCTTTATAGAGAGGACACCATCCCGGTCCTTCTAGTCCTCTTTTATTCATCCCATCCCAGGTGGGGACTTTCTTCCTTAGTAGACACCACATAAACAATATAGCCTTTAGTGGGCACTTTGCTTTCCAAATCCCCTTCCACCACCATTAAGGATTTTGTTGGTTTCAAGTAGATGAGAGAAAATAATAACCATATTTTGGGGTGTATACCCCAAAGGGGCTGAGATTCCATAAGAGTTCATCCTCCTGATCTCTTAATATTATATGGCTTAGTTTTAGTGCCATGATGTACTCATTCCAAGGTAGAATGAAAGTTTCCTCCAAGTTCAAAGCTTGGGCATCTCTCCAATCTTGACTCCAAATAGAAGTGTGTTGTTCATCTGCAACCCGATTTAGATGAAAGATGCCTCTCTCATGAACTCTATCAATTATATTTTGAGGGAATAAATGATGTCCGGAAGCCCTGACCCAAGGATCCCTTCCAATCCTGAGGGAGTTTCCTTTGCCAACCTTCGAGGCCAGTCCCTGGCTAATAACCTCAAAATATTTTACCAGAGCTTTCCACACGATGGAACCATTTTGGTGACTTTTTTCCGAGGTTCTTATCCATTCCCCCAGAGAAAATGGGCATATGTTTTTTGATGGATGACCTTTGACCAGAGGTTGTTTGAAGAAATAAGTCTCCATCCTATCTTTGCGGCGAGAGCTATTGAGAAAAAATGTATATTTTTTAGATCCCATCCACCCATAAGCTTTGGGAGGGCTAGGGAGTTCCATTTTATCCAAGGCATCACAAAACTCTCTTTCTGTCCTCCCCAAAGGAGTGTGAAGCAACATTTCCTTATTTTTTTCCAGTGTTCCTTTTGGGATCCAAGCCATAGATAACTAGTAGATTGGTATGTTAATAAATGTCTTGACGTCAAACATGGTAGAAACCACTTGATTACCGATCATTGATGTATACCATTAACAAGTGTGAGGGAAATCACCATTAATGTCAATGACCCCCAAGGTAATATAGTACATTCCTTCGACAGTGAATTAATGTGTTGAAGTCGAACATCCAACATAATATTTTAATCATAGGTCAACGATGTAAACCCCCTGTCAAAAGTGAGAATACCAACCATTGAGGCATGGGTGTTCCAAGGTACTAAATATCTTCTAAATCAAATTCCTAGATAATGATTTGGTGTCGATAGGAAGTGGTTCGTCGCAAGAGGGCCTTGATGTATCCCCCATCAATGACACAAAATAGGTACAATATTTATGGTAAAACCATAGAGTAATTTCAGGACCGACTTAGGGATGGTTAGTGAGACAGGAGGCTTAAAGAACTGCAAAGTTTGGCTGATGCAATAGAAGGATACTCAGTTGAAATTCTCTTGAAAATTGACATGACAAAGGTCTTGGAAGCACCAACTCAAAATAGAAGATCATAGGGAAAAATCTTGCAAAAAGGGCATGACCGACAAGAGACAAGTGAATTTCCCAAATTTTACGCAAAAGGTAAAAGATTTCATGTTCGAGAGCGATTGTTTCCATTAATACAGATTCAATATGGATTCCCTTCCCAATTCTCCCCCATCATGTTTGGTGAGTACCTCTTTATTTTTTAATGAGCTTGAGGAGGATAACAAATGCTCATTGTATAAGCTCATCCTTCGGACAAGTCCCTCGAAGTATGTTTAATGAACCCTCAGAAGGAGTGGTTCGGTCCCATATGGGTCTTCCAATGTAGGTTTTACAAGTCCAGAGGAAGTAAACTCAGTGGTTTTTCATGTTTAGAGAGTTTGAAAAACACTTAAATAAAAATCTAGGGTTAACTTTTTCATAAATTTAGTCTCTTAGGTTCGAAAAAAGTATAAAATTATACCCACGAGAACTCTTCTAGTCATGTTTGACTAGAGTATACCTTTTTCATAGTTAGACTGACAAGACCGAAAAAGGGTTAAACTATCACTTGAAAAACGCCCTTTCAAGTCCTTTTAACGAGTGTGAAAGGAAGCAAGTTCACTCAGTTATATTTTCATATTTAGAGAGTCTAAAAAGAGCTTAAAGGAAACTCCAAAGAGTTCCTTTTTCGTATAACTTTTAAAAGTATGAAAAAGAGATAAAAGTATACTCGGTAACCTATTCTCATGTATTAACGAGCACGCAAAAGAACAAAGAATGAGCTCGATAACCTATTCTCATGTATTTACGAGCACGAGAAAGAACAAAGACTAATATCGGGATTAGTTTCATTTTTACACAAGCTTGAAACAAGGAAAAACTATGCTTGTAACTTCCCAACGTAATTTCCAAAGGTTTCGTGGGATGCCCATGGGTGGTTGGTACTTTTCCCCCAACTTGAGAAGCTAATGGATTAACTCTAGCATGATGTCTAGAGGTTGGAGACATTCCCCCCAAATATTCGTTTCATTCACCGACTCTTCTTCTATCGCTAATTTCTATACCCAATACACTCCTGGATACTAATAAGAAAATGCTCACCAGAGAGGGAGGATGAAAGATGATCAATTGAACAAGGTGCATGAAATGAAGGTTCAACTACGAGTTCTAACGAGAGACTCGACTCGACAAGAGAGGTAATTGTTTCATTTTTTAATGAGCTTGACACAGGAAAATAACTATGCTCATAACTTCTGACTTCAATACCTAGACCTCTGTTTCATTTTTTAACGATCTTGACACAAAAACATGAACTTTTCTCAACCCTGGTTTCATTTTTTAATGATATTGAAACCTAAAATAAAACTATGCTCATAACTTATGGGTTCGATTTCGAGACCTTTCTTTCTTTTTTTAGCGAGCTTGACACATAAATGAGAACTTTGATCGACCTTGGTTTCATTTTTTAATGAGCTTGGAACCTAAAATAAAACTATGCTCATAACCTCTTCTTGATCATGGCTCCCAAGAGGACAATTCTCTGGAAGGAATACATGTCAAGGGACATGCCTTGATCATGGATTCCAGGAGATCTTCACTAGAAGGAAGAACAACACTCCGGAAGGAATACATGTCAAGGGTTTCCGTATGGGTAGGGAGAGCATGCTATAATATCCCTATTGAAAATATCATCATGTCAACTACTGGATATAAGTCAAAAGAAGTCTCATCTATAGTTGAACATGTTGGAGTTACTTCACACACACCTATGATTTCGTTTTCCTAAGGGTTTTCCTTGTTTATTAGTCATAATTAGTCATTATCCAGTCTCCTATATTTTAGGGGAGAATATTCCACCTACAGAATATTCTCTTTCAGTTGACACTTCAGTTTGACTAGTTGAGTTGAGTTTAGATGCTGCATTGGTTTTATCACCATGCAACATTAGGATCATCACTATGGTAATTCAACCTTTCTGCAACTGCCTGAGAGACTAGACTAGGTGACAGTTCATTCCTGTAACTGCTGGTGTGTGTCTAGATCACTCTAGACCACCACTATGGCGCATTGGTTCACCTCCAGTGCACACTCATTGAGCTACACAGAGTATATCATGTGTAAACTATTCATTATTCACAACGGTTAATGAGAATTCTTTCATTCTTTCTCTCCTTCTTCTTATTTCTCCAATTCTCTCTGCAAATGTGTGTATTATTGTTTAGCTAGATCTATTCTGTGAAGGTTCAACACATTTACATGGTATCAGAGCTGACAGACTTCTAAGCAAAATCTACACCAAATTTTTTTGCAGGTACAAAAGATTGAAGACAACAGAAAGATGGATTTCCAAAAAGAATTCATTCTTACACCTTACAACTATTTTGCATGGAAGGAGAAAATAGCCATACATCTCCGAACCAAAGTGTTGTATAGGTTAACCTTGAATACATATACAAAACCGACATCATCCATAGAAAAATCCAAGTACTTAAATCGCATGGATGAAGCACTCAGAACAATTTGTAGTCTTATTTCTCCCGATCACCTTTTTCACATATCTTCCTGTAAGACTCCCAATGAAGCGTGGACCACCTTGGAAGGGATATTTGAAAAATAGGATGAGATGAGGGGACACATGATGGAGGTGGAGCTGCTCACATTGGATCCAAAAAGCTTTGATAATATCCAAGATTTCTTTACAAAATTCAAGGATTTACTGTCGCAACTCAAAGCTTGCGGGGATGATAAATCGAAGGAGGAGAAACAAATGGTTCTCACCATTCTCTCCAATCTTGGTCCTGAATTCTATGTATTTGTATCCACATTCCATACTATCAGATTCACCTCCGGATCCACCTAGAAGATGCCTTCTCTTGAGGACTTTATCGAATTCCTAACACAAGAGCAAACCAATCTCATCAACATGGGAACAATCAAAGGCCCAAGGGTGCATGCACTCACCATGCATGATGGCAGCCACAAATATCATAAATATAAATATAAATATAAACAAAAATCTCATGCACATCCGAAGAAGGAAGGGTACACAAAACCCTTCACCGATGTCTCCGGATCCAAAGGGGAAAAGGGAAGAAAAGGGGAGAAATGCACATACTGTAAAAAAAGATTCCATTCAGAATCTGTATGCATGAAAAAACAAATAGATTTGATGTTTCAAATACTTCAGCAAAACAACCTTGGATATCGCATCCCCGAGGGTGCCAAGAAGAAGAAGCCAAAAGATTTGAATTCCAAGAAAGGAAATTCTAGCCATGCCTTGATTTCCATCAACTCCGCTCCCGATGCTTGGATCATAGATTCAGGAGAATCACATCACATGACTGCCTCAAAAGCAGTATATTCCTCTTTGGATTCATGCAAAGTTCCTCCTATTCTAATGGGGGACAACTCTTCTGTCGAAGTCACCGGAAAAGGAAGGATTGAACTCACCAACCGAAGCTTCGAGAATGTGTTGCACGTTCCCAAACTTTCTATCAACCTTCTCTCAGTGTATTTGATGATGAATTCTGGAACTGGAAAGAAATTCATATTCACACCAAATTCTGTGGACATCTATGAAATGCAAACCAACTCCCGGGTTGCTACTGGTGAGGTAAATCATCAGTCTAGATTGTATACATTTTCTGAATTCATTGAACCAGATTCTGCTTTACTGCTTATTCATGCTGATGAAAGTAGTAGGATATGGCATGAAAGGTTTGGACATTTGAATTTCATATACATGCAATAAATTAGCAAGCAAACATTGGTTGATGGTCTACCAGACATCCATTTCTCCAAGGGAGTGTGTGAGGGATGTGTTCTCGGGAAACACCCTCAAGAGAAATTCAACAAGGGAAAGTCTCAGAGAGCCCCCACACCTTTAGATCTGATCCATAGTGACCTCATGGGTCCTTTTCTACATCCATCCATCAACAAAGTGAGGTTTGTTCTCATTTTTGTTGATTATTTCTCACGTTTAACATGGATCTACTTTCTCAGGAAAAAATCCGAGATCTTTCAACACCTCAAAGATTTCAAATCCTCTGTTGAGACACAGTCTGAAAGTAAGATCAAAGTTCTCCGAACTGATAACAGGGGAGAGTATGTAAATCATGAGATCCATAATCTTTTCCATGAGGCAGGGATTCAGTTGCAGCACACAGTTCCCTATACTCCACAACAAAACGAAGTTGCTGAGCGGAAAAACCGATCTCTAAAGGAGATGGCATATTGCATGCTGCATGCAAAGTCTCTACCACATATACTATGGTATGAAGCACTTAAATATGCAACATACATCCAAAATATATATCCCCATAGATCTATCAAGGATAAGACCCCCTATGAGGCTTGGAGCGGCCTCAAATGGGAAGTGACCCACTTTCGTATTTTCAGTTCACGTGCATGGGCCCAGATTCCCTCTGAAAAGAGGAAGGCGCTTGATCCACAGAGAACTGAGTGCATTTTTTTTGGATATCCTGATGATGTGAAGGGATATAGGCTTATTGATCTTTCCTCAGACCAACTCATCATTGAGCGAAGTGTCCAATTCGAGGAAAGTGTCTCGCATGCACCTCAACAACTGCATGCAGACACCTTCATTCTTCCACATGTCCGAGATGATGAGCATGCGCATGCTGAATCTTCTTCAGATGAGAGTTTTGATTCAAAGGAATCAGATGATTTAGATTCAGAGTTAGTACAATCAGATGGAGATTTAGAGGATCCAAATGTAGTTGCAGAGCCAGAGCAGAGGCCCAAGTGGGCACATACTACTGTTCAGGCTGCAGGGGACCTCATTGGTGATCCAGACGATACTAGGAGGACTCCATCTGATTTTAAGGAGCTTCCTATTGCACTCACTGCCACTGGACCATTTCCCTCTAGACATCTTTTCTTGGTTGAGTCTTCATATCCATAGTCTTATGGCGAGGCTGCTGGAAATCCCTTTTGGGAATCGACCATGCAGGAGGAGTACAACTCCCTCCTCGAGAACCAGACTTGGGATCTGGTTCCCCTTCCTTCTAGGCGGAAACTTGTCAGATGCAGATGGATCTACAGGACCAAGAGTGCAACAGATGGACATATTAGCAGATACAACACCAAGATTTTTTCCAAAGGCTTTCAATAGGTTCATGGTATTGAATATTATGAGACCTTCGCTCCAGTAGCGAAGATGGATTCCATACGATTGACACTTTCCATTGCGGAAACCAAGGGATGGGAAGTCCATCAAATGGACGTGAAGAATGAATTTATTCATGGTGATCTCTTTGAGGAGATCTACATGGAGCAGTCCCAAGGATTTATGCAGGACTCATCTTTGGTCTATCGACTGAAGAAGTCCCTTTATGGCCTCAAATAGGCTTCTAGGGCATGGTATGCCATGATGGACTCCTACCCATTGTCACAGAATTTTTTATGTTGTAAATCAGACCCGAATGTCTACATGCTCAGGATGACTGATTCACTTCTACTTTTATTTATGTATGTCGATGATTTGCTGATCACCAGGTGCTCGACTTCAACGATTGCTGTAGTCAAGAGAATTCTAGATGACATGTTTTTTATGACGGACATGGGTCCACTACACTTCTTCCTTGGACTTGAGATCAGTCAGGATGCATCAGGCATCAAAATGTCTTAGGAAAGGTATGCACGAGATCTCCTTGAGAGATTTCACATGACATACTGCAATTCTACTTCGACTCCTTTCCTCTAAGGAGTTGTTGGCACATGGGCAGACCCAGGGTTCAACTCTAATAGTGCACCAACAAGCCCTAACTACTATCCCTTTCAAAAACACCTATAGAGTAGATGCAATCTCACCTAAAGTAGCAATAGGGGGTTGCAAGACACATGTGTCTACAACCAGGGGAAATGCAAAGTGGATACAAGTCAACAACACACATCAATCTAGATATTCTTTACCACACTTAAACATACTTCGCAAGTTATATCTTAGATCTATCACAACAATGCATTAACAATATAACAGATGGAAAATAACACAACATCCATCACACATAACAACAAGATATACGTGGTTCACCATCTCCCTAGGACTACGTTCACAAAACTGCGTTTCTTGATATATTATGTGAAAACATACAGTTCTATCTGCGCACTTAGCTTGCAAAAATCTCTCTTGTTCTTTCTCTCTTCCCTGTGCACCCAACTGAAGATATTACAATACATACTCTCTACAATAGCGCTTCTCTCTCTCTCACAACAACTACACTCAACAACCATTAACCACAATAGTACGAACCAATTATTGAGCAACCCTCTCGACTCTCTTAGGCTTTTATTTATACATTTCATGACAAACATCTAGGTGTAAAAAACCTAGATCCAAAACCCTAGGTGTCTAAAACCCTAGGTCCACTTGACCCGCATTTTCAGGGCTTCGCTAGCCTGTCTTTGCTTCTCTCCCGTGAGGTGCTCCAAGCATCCGTCGATGGATTTTTCCTCTTGCTAAGTTGTCCATGATCCATATTCCTTGCTGATCTGTCTTCCTTGGTCTTCTCTTGCAACGACTAGATTTTCCTTTATTTGCTCCTAATTTTTCGCTTCTTTGACCACTTCGACCCATTCTCAGTCAATGTGCCTTCCGCGCAATTCATACTTCACCTTTCTTCCTTAATCTTCTCTTTCTTCCATAACCAAGGGCCAATAGGCCCCCAACACTCACATGTGACTCGTCTCGAGTCACTGCAAGACTGAACCTTCTATTTCACTTCGAATTCATACTGCACGGAGCAGCCTGTGCTTTCTGCTCTGTCCCTCCCTTCTTTGTGCATACTGTATTTTCTCTGTCTGGTACCCAATTTTAACTGCACCTAGTACCTAGACCCTTCTTCTTATGCTTTAACTGAGAGTTTCGAGGCAACTGGTTGTCATAGTACAATTTCAACCGACTCCCATTTACCAAACCTTCTTTCCATTCTCCATTTAGGGTCTTCAACTGTGCAACTCCTCCTTCTGTGATGTAGGCAACCTCAAATGGTCCTAGCCAATGTGTCCTGAACTTCCTTGGGTGCTTCATTAACTTGCTGTCATATACCAATACCAAATCTACTTGCTTGAATGGTTTTCTCCTGATGTGTCTATCATGATAAACATTTTCTCTTTGTTTCTGTATCTGCTGATGAAATCCTATAATAAACTTGTCTTCTTCCAGTTCTACCAATTGCGCAAGCCTCTCTTGTACAATGCCTGTGTCGGTCATACCTGTAAATGCTTCAATTCTTAAGCTAGGAACCAAGTATTCCATAGGTACCACTGCTTCCAAGACATATACTAACTTAAATGGGGTTTGCATTATCAACTTCTTGCAAGTGGTTCTGTAAGCCCATAATACTGTTGGAATTCTTAAATCCCAATCATCTCTGTTCACACTGCAAATCTTCGTCAACGCTGTCTCCAAGATCTTATTGGAATATTTGACTGTACCATTCACTTTTGGGTGGTATGGTGTACTCTTCTAATGATGAAATTTAAATTCTTGAGTCAAGGCTTCAATAGTTTTATTAATAAAATGAGTACCTTGATCGCTCATAAGGATCCTTGGGAATCCAAACCTTGTTATGATATCCTCAAATATGAACTGCACAACTGTAGTTGCACTTTAGTCCCTATCTTCTCTTGCTTCTGCCCATTTGGTCAAATAATCTATCACAGTGATAATGTATCTTGCTCCTGTGTGCTTTCTTGGTGGGTTAATAGGTCCCACAAAATCAATGGCCCATTTATCAAATGCCTGTAAAGTTAGCTGAGGTGCTAAAGGCATCTCATCTCTTATGGAAGGTTTCCCAACTCTTTGGCATACATCACAGGCTCTGTAGTATTCCTTAGCATCTTTGTCTAAAGTGGGCCACCATAGGCCAGCTCTAAGAACCTTCTGCGCTGTTTCTTTCCCTGCATAGTGTCCTCCAATGATGCCTTCATGTGCTTCTACTAGAATCAATGGTCTTTCTGCCTCCATAAAACATCTCCTCAAGATCTCACCGGGTCCCATATTATATAGCTGTCCAACTATAAGTGAAAAATCTGCAGTACGAACTATCAACTGTTTCTTCTGAATGACTGTGTAGTCACGAGGTGCCATTCCGATGGACAATAACTGAACTATCTCGGTGAAGTGATCATCGATTTTCTTAATGGACAACAACTGTGCATTGGGTAGTGTATCCTCCAGACTAGTAGGTTCCTCTCCATGCTCTAATATGGACAAGTGATCAGGTCCCTTGTTCATTCTTCCTGGCTTGACCATAATCTCAAAATCATATTCCTGGAATAGCAGTAGCCATATGCATATTCTTCCCCCCAACACTGGCATGTTGCCTAGGTATTTCAATGCAGAATGATCAGTAAACATCTTAACGTGTCCTCCCAACAAGTAGTGGCGAAATTTCTATAGCACATACACCATAGCTAAACCTTCTCTTTCAGTGGTAGTGTAATTTACCTCGGCTGTGGAGAGATTCCTGCTAGCAAAGGCTAGTGGGTGGTCAAGGTCTCCTGCTCCTAGTTGTGCTAACAATGATCCTATTCAATAGATGAAGCATTGACATGGATGTGGAATTCCTTACTCCAATCTGGGAAAATCAGAATAGGCGCAATGACCATTTTCTGCTTTAGTGTGTCGAAGATCTGCTGACATTCTTTTGACCATTGAAACTTACAATATTTCTTTAAAATATTTTCCATCGGTGCTATTATCTACGCATAGCCCTTGATGAAATTTCTGTAGTATCTAGTATGCCCCAATGTAGTGACAACTGTCTAACCGAGGTAGGGGGAGGTAGATTGACAGTGATGGCAATCTTGGAAGGATCTACCAACAATCCCTGCTTACACACAATATGCCCTAGCAACACTCCAAAGGGTGAAAAGAAAATACGTTTTTTTTAAATTCAGGGAAACTTGACATTGCCTACATTTATCTAACATCAATCTTAAACATTCAATATGGTCTTTCAATAAACTAAAAACAGTCCAATCATCAAAATAGGCTTCCAAAAATTTATGTGAAAATTCTTTGAATGCTTCGACCACCACCTTGGAAAAGATGGATAGTGCATTCTTCAAGCCAAAGGGAATCACTGTGTACTGAAAAGAACCCCATTCTGTCGCAAATGTGGTCTTATGTCTATCTTCCTTATCAATCTTGATCTGGTGATAACCTGAAAATCCATCTGTGAAGGAGTAAACTTCCTGTCCTCCTACATTATCTAGAACTACATCAATAAAGGGTGTAGGGAAGGGGTAATGTAGGCATGCATCATTCAGTTTCCTTAAATCTACATAGATCCTGATTTCTCCTGTCTACTTATCCTGTACCACCATAGGGCTAATCCACTCTAATTATTCAACATGTTCTATGATTCCTGTTTCCAACATTCTGTCTAATTCAATATTGACTATATTCTTATACTTGGGATTCAGTCTATAGGGCCTCTGCTTGACTGGCCTTGCATATGGTTTCAAGGGGATCTTCATTTCTCCCATGGGCCCTTTAATGCCCTTCATGTCAGTGAACTTGGTTGGAAACAAGTCCTGATATTCATGCAGTAATTCTGTGATCTTATCAATAGTGGCATCATCCCAATAATCTCCAATGTTGGCCAACTTAGGTGCTTGCTCTGTTCCAATATTAACTTTCTTGATTTTGATTGGCTGTCTAATGAAAGGTAGTTCAACCCCTGGCCCTTCTATGTCTCTCTGTCCTTCATTTTCTATGATGTTCACATTCCTAGGATCATCATCTTCATATTCCTCTTGCTCAACAAGGAAGTTAGGTGCCTCCTCAAAGACTTTCTTTCTTACAAATTGTAAAGCCTGATCTACTGTGGGGTACTGAATTTCAAATAAAAATGTAGCTATAAATTTTTGAGTCATATCGTACCAATCTGAAGTGGTGAGGCGCAATTCCTCTTGAAGATACCAATTGATAGGCATTGTGTCCAAGGTGTTAATGAATTTATGCACCCACTATTCTTTATGGATGTTGCTCCATGCCTCCTCACACCTCCACACATGGTCCTTTGAACAACTCTAACCTGTGTATCAAACTTCACACCCTTCAACTTGGTCTGAAAAGCGCACGGTCATCAAAGTACGACATTGCACCCACTCTGCAATGTTCTTCTTGTGTGTTCCCCAACATCTTGCTGGTGTTTCTTTCAAGGATTCATCTAGTGCCAAAACCTCTGTTGTACTGATACAATTTCCTCAAATTACAAAAAGAATGTTTCTAAATGATTTAAACCATCGAATGTGGGCAGGTTACTTACTTCTGTGCCAATCCAAAAAAATTCCCGGGTCAATATGGCACACCTTCACGTAGAGATTTCATACATCCTATTCTGCCAGTTCTGTAGTGCTTCTTCTGAATCTGACGATCATGCACTTTCACTTTGCCAGCTTAAATTTCCATCTGTCACAGGCTTAATGTGATCCCACTGTCTTGCCATCAATTTATATATATTCTCTAGTTCATAAGCACAGTCTTCTTCTCTGATGGGTTCTGTGTATCTATTACCTTCGCCAGGATCAAGAGGCGCAATGAACCGAAGGCCATCACCTTAAAATGTCATTCTTCTTTTATTTAAGTCAACCACAATAGAATTATTGAAAGCCCAATCAATTCCTAATAGCGCAGGATAAGGACAACTATCATCAACTATCTCAATTACTTTAAAGTTTTCAAACATCCTTACCCCATCGATGTCCACATGGACATGCTTCAATATTCCAAAGGGGCTTACTGCCTGCTAATTAGCCATCCTGAGCCTGATAGGGGAATAGATCAACTTAGGTTTTCCCATGACTGCCCAGGTCTTCTTCATCATAAAGTTGACTTCTGAGCCCAAGTCGAGAACCACGTAATCTATGTCATAGTATCCAATATGAGAATTAAGGTGTAGTTCCTTGTTTGTCCTTCTCTTTCTGGATACTTGATGTACTACTCTATTCAGTAGAGGATTTACCTTCCCTAGCTCATACTGTCTGATCAAGTGTCGTATTTCTTGCACAACTCTTTCATCCTTAATCAAATCAATGAACGTATACAAGAAACTGACAAGCTTTCTTACCTCTTTTCCATCTTCGGGTGAGGTAGACTGATCGAATGCCAGGGGAATTCCACATTCTTTCACTTCTGGTTGTGCCTTAGATGAAGAATCTTGTTCTATTCCAAATTCTCTTCTTGCTTCTTCAAACGTCTGTTTTTATTTCCTTGGATCAAACAACTGTGTCTTCTCTACAACTCTTCTGATCCTTGATTCTTCTGTATTCTTTCCTGGAGTCACCCTGTCTTCTCCTATAACAACGCCTCCTCTAGTGATAACAATGACTCTGGGATCCTCTCCGCAAGGTTCTGCTGATATTAGTTGTACATACTGGTTTCCCCCTCGTCTCTCCTAAAGTTTTGCTAACAACACTGGACAATATTCAATAACATGTTCAAATGAATTGCAGTAACTGCAAGTGGTACAAGGGTTTTGATAGTCCCTTGCCAAGTGACCTGTATGGGAACAATTATAACAAATGATCTCACCTCGACCTCGACCCATGCCTCCTCCTCATCCTCTTCCTCTGAATCCACCACGAGGGTTGAAGTTTCCTCTTCCTGGGGATTTAAACTGCATAGAATTTCCCTCCTACTGCATCTCTCCTTGAATCCTATATGTATATCTTAACCTTTCATGCAAGAGGTCATAATCCCTACAGTCCTTCTCATCGTGCCCCACAGATTTACAGAATGTGCAGTAAATATTGGTAGGTGTCTAGACATATTTTTGCATGTAATAACATTCACCAGGGCGATGTCTATTTATACATACCTCACACCAGGGTAGAGTAACCTGCTTCAAAGGGATTAGAGGTCCATAGGCCAAGTACTCATTAAATAGGGGACATTTCTCCTTGTCATGGCCCTCTGATTTGCATCTGATGCATCAAATGTCTTCTCTTTTATCTTTTCCCTTTTCTTTATTTATATATTCGACCTGCAGAGATAAGCTAGTTAGCTGACTCAAAATTTGACTCATACCTGAGCTGGATTCTCCCATAGGGGATGATTCTAGTTTCATGGCGATCTCCAATGCCTCAGCCTGCGAAGTGACCTTCTGTTGCATCAAAGGAACTCTTATGTGTGGTAATATGGTAGCGATGAACCATTCCTTGTTTTGCTCGTCTTGAATATGAAAGCTTAAGCGACCTTCCAAGGTCTTAAACCTCTGATCAAACTCCCAAACAGGTTCAACTACTCTATGCTTGATTTCTTTTAGTTCTGTAATGCACTGTGACTCTGACTTGGGTTTCTTGAATTCTACACTCAATGCAGTCTTGATATCATTCAATGGTTTAGGTTGTACAGTCCCTTTAACAAACTTCATGTACAATCTCAGTGCGCGGTCTCTCAAGGTAGTACTAAAATGAGCTCTCTTAATAGCTTCGTCATTGACTTGCTTAATACTCCATATGGCTTCGCATAAGAGCCAGTGATGATTAGGATATTCAGATCCATCTCCTATAAAGATAGGTAGCCTCATTTCATCTGCCATAGATCTTCCTAGGTTTCTTGACCGAGTATGTGATGAACTACTTGTAATAGTGCTCTGATAACTCTGGCTACTCTGGTTACTTAGTGCTACTAAAATAATAGGAGTAATAGTACTTACTTCAACGGTAGGTGCAATCCCTGAAGTTTTTGATTCTTCTCGGTGAGGTTCTTCAGTATTCCCTTCCTCTGCCCTAGCAGACTCTAAATTTTCCTCATTCAATAAGTCTTCTTCTTCTCCAATGTAGAACCCTTTGTCTTGTGCCAGTGGCTTGTGAGTTTGCTCAAACAGGTTCACCAGAGGAACCTCTCTGAAGGTTCTCCCACCGCGTGTATGTCCAACCTCTGTGTCACTGTCGCTGTTTGAGTTCTTGAACATTATCTTTTCAATCCGACTGATTACTGCATCTTCAAGATGTTCTTCTCATGCAATAACATCTTGATCTTCAACTTCAAAAAGTTTAAAATTTTTCCTCTAGGTCCCTTATAGAAATATCTCTATGCTTGGCTATATGACTCTACTTTGTCAATAACAAACTCAGTAATCTACCCTCCAATGGTGCTATCAAACCAATGATCTACTGTTCTTGACACAAAGTTATCAACTCTCTTGAACTTCTTGATCAACGCTGACGTCCAAACCACATGTGGTCTAGATCTAATCTCAAACTAGGTATCTTATAATCTGGGTAACCACTCGTATAAATCTATGAATTCCTCCAAATAAAATCTCATGTATGTCGGTGAAGATGTACCTTCCCAACCAGTCTTCTGTACTGATAATATGGTTCGTGTTCTGAGCTTCAATGAAGTCCTTTTCTTGTTATTTTATCCACTTCTGAATCTCTGTCTTCGATGGAAACCACCTTGAAATTCCCTCAAAAGTATCTCGGTCCCGGCAACATAACCATTTGTTGGCATATGGGCAGACCCAGGGTTCAACTCTAACAACGCACCAACAAGCCCTAATTACTGACCCTTTTGGAAACACCTGCAGAGTAGATGCAGTCTCACCTGAAGTAGAAATAGTGTTATAACCCTAATTTGCACCAAACATGCTTACCTGGCATCAAGCCATCTCAGATTCCTTCTTTGCCAAAACACTACTTAAAAACTCTTCTTAAAAACCCCTTTTATAAAGTCCCATGTGCCCTGCTCCATTACTGCATGCGTGTACACGCCAGCTGACCCAGGACAACCCGTGTGTACCTACAAAAGCACAAAAAAAGGAAAGTTGCTGACGAAACACACAGCTTTGGGTAAATTAACTAAACCTTTCGACCATACATGGCTGGTCATTCGACCAAATAACTATCTCCTTCTAACCTATAAAAGAAGGGGTAGGGGTCCCATTTGAAAGGAGGAGAATTATAGTAAAGAAACTACACCCGATTGAGCATTCCCTTTGTCCCAACCTTTAGCCATCCTTGTGCAAAGAGAAGTATAAAGTGAAGTAGTTGGAAGACAGTGGAAGAAGATCCCAGGACCAGGATCGAGGAGTATTATCCGACTTTATCATTGTAAGGTATCATTGTGAAGTTAATAAAATAATTTCTTTTCTTGTCCCGCCATATGAGATTGTCATTATTTGAATATTGATTGCACGATTGATTAAATCTCTAACCCATTATTTCATAGATCAGATGCATGTTCAGTTCTTTGTTTGTGTTTTGTGAATGCAGGTTAGCATTGGGAGGATATTTGCAGTCAAAGAACGACCAAGCACGAAAAGGGATCGACATCAAACACGAAAAATAAGGTACGTCAACTTAATCTCTTGAGCCTTATATTTACATATGAGTAATGGGGGTTTAGGCATGGGATGATGGTAATAAGTAAGAATCTTTAGGTCATTTCTGCATGCATGATAAAAACCCTTAGTGCTAGTCCGTAGGAGGGATTTCCCACTCACAACAGAATTGGCGACCATACTGGGGATCTCTAGGGTTTCTGGGAATATTTTTTCTTGGGTATTTTTAAGAACTGGTTTCATTCCTTGTTTTTAAAGTTTTTGCAAAAGTCTGAGCTAATAGAGATTTTGGTCTTCCATACTAGTTATCTCTGTTTCTTTGCTTTACTGCATTTTTTTTTTGAGACCCACAGAGGTACACGCGGCCTGTATAAGGTCTGCACGCATGTACCCGCTCCCTACCTTCCCACAGCCCGCGTGTACACGCTAGCTGAGGAAGTGTCAGTCGCGTGTATGATTTTAGAAAATTTCTTTTAGAGAGGCAGTCATCCTCTCTCTTGTCAGAAATAATCCTTCTCTGGGGTTTTCTGGAAATCATTCTAGTCTTTATTGTTTGCAGTCTATAGCTTAGGTTTCACCTCAGATTGGTTTGTTCTATGAAGTTTTCCTTGAATTGTTTTCTTTTTGCTGTCAAAGTAAGTGTCTGAGTCTTCAAGAGATTCTGGTTCTTAGTACTAGTAGTCTCTGTCTAGGCTTGATTTCTTTTCCTTTCATTTTTTAGAGTTTCAGAAGTACACGTGACCTGTATAAGGTCTGCACGCGTGTACACGTGCCCTGACTTTACACGGCTCGCGTGCACATGGTTGCTGTTGAACTGTCAGCAGCGCGCTTGTGGATAATTTTTTTGTTTAAGGTGAGGCAGTCATCCTTTCCTTTGTCAAGAATTATACCTCTCAGGTTTTTGGGTCTCTATCATAGTGGTCAGTAACTTAGGTTTGATCACAACAATAACTTTCTTTTTTCATTAAGAAGTTTTTCCTCAAATTTTTCTTTTTATAGGGTTTTTAGACAAGTGTGAGAGTCTAGTTTTAATTTGCTTGTGTGTTATTTTTAAAGTGACTCTTTGCGATCTGCGCTTAGGCCAGAGGTTTTCTTGGTCTTTATTTGTTGATATTTTTCCTTTTTGCTTTGTGAGCATTCAAATAGTTTTTTTTTTTTATTTCTTTGTTTGGTTAAATAGTGTTGGTTTGCATTAGTAACCATGAAAATTCTTTGCTTTCATAAGTTCTTGACGACTTAATTAGACGATAAGTAGCTCGTAGTCAAGTGAAATCCTGCTTTGAGTGTGCTGTTCAAATATCTTAGAAATTTTTCGTTTGGAAAGTTGATTAAGATTTGAGTTAAGAAGAAGTTATTTTGTTTCCATATTTCTGTTTATTTTTCTTTCGTCTTTCAAACATCACTAGTTTCACTTTCATAAAATTTGACTTAAGACAAGCCATAATTAATTAACACTAAATCTAAAATCAATTAGACATTTTATGTTTGTAAGGTCAACCAACTAGTTTAGGGTTAGGGCCTTGAATTAGGTTGGAGAGGAAACTCTTCAAGGCCATTAAATCAAACATTGGAGTTTGAGTTAGGGAGTGTCCAAGTCCAGTATTGTGAAAGTTATTCAGGACCCCCCTCTCACACAGGGGCTAAATACGAGGTCGCATGCGGAAAGGTAGCGGAGATAACCCCTCCAAAGCCGAACCAATCGTAGTGGAGAACAGATATAGAGGGCTTGTCTTGGGATTCCGTCGATTTCATTTGCCATGGAGCTTTGTGGGTCTTGAATCCATTCGAGGTCCTCTGTCATCTTCCATACCACTTGCTTTCAATACCCTTGACATGTTTCAGGCTCGATACCATGCTCATTGTGGTCTACCCGACTGTTGACTATACCTGCCTGGTGACTGTTCGCGCGCTGACAACCTAGTTGCCTATATTTTTTAGGGACATACACAGGTGACTGCGGGGGTATACCGTGGTACCTAGGATAGACATCGGGCCACGCTTTGCAGAGTATACCCGGAGGGTGCTTCCATGTTCAAGTTGCACTTGCACTGGTAAGTTTCTCTAGTGTTGGTTGTTGTAACTGTTCTTC
Source organism: Picea engelmannii (assembly GCA_009831015.1). Taxonomy (NCBI): domain Eukaryota; kingdom Viridiplantae; phylum Streptophyta; class Pinopsida; order Pinales; family Pinaceae; genus Picea; species Picea engelmannii. The sequence continues at coordinate 710,519 of ML776716.1, read as the reverse complement.
CAACTAGTTTAGTGTTTGCTTGTTTTATCTTGTAGGGACCTTGTTTAGTGTGTGTTGTTTTTGAATGAATAGAAAGCCCTAGTGTGTCTTTGATCTTCTCACATAGTGGAGGGTCATGATCTCCACCGGTCACGAAGGCTTCTTGGCCTGCCACCAGTTACACTGGAGCCACCCCCGCCACTGCTAAGGCGAAAGCTAGACCAACAAGGGTCTTTTGAAGCGATCGGGTCATCGGAAATCACACTTAACCAACCTATTTTAAAGGACCTTTCAACACCTTTAAAGCGGACGGTAATGGAGGAAAATCATGTCTCTTCTTCTTGGAATCCTGATATTCCCTTCATGATTGTCGTCACATAGGGTGTTCCATGTTCTACCCCACCTTCGCCAGTCCAAGCCACCATGGTCTCGACTGCCTCTACCTCGAGCAGTGGCCAAAACTCATCTTTGACGACGACTACTGCTCCTTTCACACAGAGTGTGACATGCCCTCCGTTCTCATACAGGATGCCTAACTCAGGTACAAGTCCTGTAATATCCTACTCCACTTTGCAGACTTTAGGTCTGGGGGCAGGGAGCTCTAACACTCCTCTGCAAGGACCCATGGGGGGCACTTTAGCTCCTTTTAATGTTTTTTCTTACGGGGGAGGTCATATACCTCCTTCGTCCCCTTCACTCGGTGGTACTCACCAGAAATCCGTTGGGCCAAACACACACCATAGTTCAATTGGAGTAGGGAGTCAAGGACCACCTTCTCATAATATGCCGATAGGGTCGACATCGTTTTCTTTGTTCGGTGCGTTTGGTAACAACACTTTCTCGTCAGCTGCTTTCTCAACCAGGGGAAACCCCAGTTATGGCCAACCTAATCCTATGTAGGGTACTATTCCTTCACAGGGGGCAAACCTAGGGACTTCTTCCACATCAGGACCTTGGAATTCTTGGCAAGGATCAGTTCCGTTGTCAGGAATTCTGATCTAGGGCAATTCTTTTCACAACCAATGGAACCCTGGGCAAGGTGCTATGCCTATGCCCATGGGATCGGCATGGGGAAACCCTTCCCAAAGTCCTCCGAATGTAATGCATGCCCAACCATCTACGTTCTATTTTGGGAACCGACAGATGATATCTCCTCACACGCAGAATCCATACACTGGTCATGGCCATGGTTTTTACCAGAACCCCGACCCGCAACCCAAATTTTCCTGGCAACCTGGTGCCAGTCAAATTCCAGGCCCCTTTTTCCATGGTTATCATCAACAACAACCAAAACTACCTTTCTTGGCAACTTTACATTTTCCAGACTTGACAAGATTGTTGAATGACCCCATCTGTCATGATCCACATTGGCCTCCTATGCAGATGAAATTGCCTTCGGACATACCAAAGTTCGAGGCCAAGCCTAACGAAGATCCAGGGGATCATGTGAACACCTTCCATATTTGGTGCTCATCTAATTCGTTGAAATACGACTCCGTACAATTGCGATTGTTTCAATGCACTCTCATCGAGAGTGCTGCAAAATGGTACATCGAGCTCGACTACTCAAGATATTATTCCTTCATAGAATTGGCAATGGCATTCCTAAACCATTTATAATTACCTGTGAGATACGATGCCAACATAGAATTGCTGGCCAATTTTTAATAGACAAAAGCGAACCATATCTCTGACCACATCCGAGAGTGGAGACGCCGGAAGAGTTTAATTAATGTACCAGTCCCACCAACATTCCTTCTTGAGTGGTTCCTTAAGTCTTTGGTCCCATAGATATCCAAAGACATCGCAATGTTGGGAGTGTTTTCTGAAGAAGATGCCATCATGAGAGATCAACAACTTGAGCTAATTTATTCTCAGTCTGGTTTACTGTACGAGGTTTTGCCCGATGCACCACGACCCATACTTGATAAAACCAGACAGAGAGCTGGACTACATGTCGATGGTATTGGAGGTTCAACACAAACCAAGCCCGCTAAACAACTGACAAAACAAATGTAACAATTGTCTATGCAACATACATCGGCCATCCAAACTATTGTTTCGACTGCTCCCCCTACCCAAATGACAGATGTACACATAGTGATATCGACAAATCCAAAGTCCACCCAATAGCCTGATGGAAAGAAAAAACAACGAAAGAAGGGTAAGGGGGATAAGAAACCCACTAATAATGCTGGCAGGGGAAACACTGAGAAACGAAAGGCGAGGTATCCGTGTAACCTATGTGCGGAAGACCATCCGACCCACCAATGTCCTCGGTTTGTAGAGGCCCAAACGTTTGTGACAAAACAACAACCTACTGTGTTAACGAATCCATTCCAACATGGGCAAAACCTAACCCAAAACTCTACAAGTGTGGAAGGGGGAAGTCAAGGACCCTCTCCATCTTCGAACAACCCTGCATCTGCGAATGTGTATATGATGAAAGGTGATGCTTTTATATCAGCTAGAGCACATGACTATAGTAAGTCAAGCACCTTTGAGAAAGGAAAAGAAGATGAAATCCCATCTCTTCCTCTCTAGATCGATAAGACTTTGAGAGAAACAATGACACACATCCCAAAAGGCACATTCAAGAAAGCTTCTCATACCCCAAACACAAGGGCCACCCAGAACTATTCTGTGGTGGAGAATTTATCTCAAACCCTTTGTGCGATGTCCACTTTGGAGGTCCTCCACTACCCTTCCCAGAGGAAATCTTTGTTAGCAGCTTTAGGATCCACCGAGACTTGTAATCCTGTTACAATAATGCTAGATACAATCGACTTAAAACCTCGTCTCCCTTACCACGTAGCATTTCAAATAGTAGTGGCTTACCCCACGAAAACTTTTATGCGGAACATTTTCCGCATAGTGGTTGATGAGGGCGCCTCGACATGCATCATGTCATTGGCGTGTTGGAAGGCCATTGGCCAACCCTTTTTGTCTCTGCCACCTAGTCTTATGACTGCTTTTGATGGTCATTCGTTTCGAACACATGGCATCATCCCCTCTTTCCCCGTGAAGTTATGAGGGAAGACCGTGTGCGTCGAGGTAGAAGTAGTCGACGCATCCCTCGACTAGAATCTCTTGTTAGGTAGGAGTTGGACTTATGCCATGCAAGCAGTGGTTGTTATAGTTTTCTGAGTCTTGTTGTTTCCACATGAGGGATGGATTGTGACCATTGATCAATTGTCCTTCTCCATACCTGACCCTTCATTGGGGGCATCCGCGGTCCCGATGATTGATAATCCCTAATCGGGCATCGTCAACGTAGGGGTTGGTTTGTGCCCATGTTTGATGGGCACCTTTGATTACCCTCCCCCTCAAGGAAATGTCAAGTTCATATCAGACCACCATAAGGTTGATATTTTCCAAGTTTCATCGTTTCACACGAATTACTTCAACGATCCGTGGATTCTTCCTTCCCCATCAGCCACGATGGACGGGACATGGCACAATGGTATGTTCATGCCCTTGTCTACGACAGAGGTAGCGTACTTTTTAGTCCAACAAGATTCAGCCAACATAGATCCGACTCTTGTACAAGAGTTAGATCCGATCCCAGAGCCTATTTGGGGTCAAGGTTCCCTCGTTGGTACCGATTCGTTAGACTTAGTCTTGCCCTCAGACGAAGCAATCATTGAAGCAATGAATAGTCTGGACAAACCCTGGGATGATGTCCATCATAGATCATACTTCCTCCTAGAGTTAAGCAGAATCGAAGCAGGGGAATTCACCTTGACTATGACTGGAGATAGGTCTTGTCCTATCAATCCCTTGGCTACACATGAGGTTTATGCCGAGGGTAATATGGAAACTATCGCTGAAACTATACCGATTAATATCTCCAGAACCCCTGGAATCGTGGATAATGTTTTTGTCAGAGTTGACTGCTCCCCCGAAGAGATTCAAATATACACAGACTTATTTAAAGAATTCCCTGACGTTTTTGCTTGGTCTGATGAGGAAATGATAGACATTGATCCAAAAATAGTTGAACATGAAATCACAACTTATTTGGATGCCAAGCCAGTTCGGAAAAAGCTTCGTTTAGTTAAACCTAGGAAAGCAACAACCATTAAGGTTGAAGTCGAGAAACTGCTCAAAGCCGATTTTATCTATCCTATCCATTTGACCCATTGGGTGTCAAATCCCGTGCTGGTCAACAAGAAACAGGGAACGATTCGCGTATGTACGGACTTCCATGATTTGAACAAGGCTTGTCCAAAAGATAATTTTCCCACACCATTCATTAACCAGATAATTGATGAACGTGTAGGTTGCGAGGCCTTTTCTTTCATGGATGGTTTTTCAGGATATAATCATATACAAATCAAGCCCGAATACCAACACAAAAATGAATTCATTTGTCCATGGGGTACATTTGTCTATCGTAATATGCCTTTTGGTCTCAAAAATGTTGGAGCTACCTTCCAGAGGGCCATGTATTTTTCTTTCCATGATCTCAAGCATATAGTCGAGGCCTATTTAGATGATTTAGCATCTCGATCTCACAAGAGAATGGATCATCCCACACACCTCTGACTTGTCTTTGAGCGATGTTGCTACTTCCAGATTCGCTTGAATCTAAACAAATGCAGCTTTTGCATAACATCAGGACGTTTGTTAGGTTTCATAGTGTCAACAACAGGGATCATGGTCGATCCTCTGAAGGTTGAGGCAATAGTTCAGTTGCCTCCCCGATGCACAATCCTTCAACTTCAGAGTCTACAGGGCAAGGCAAACTTTTTGAGGTGTTTCAATGCCACTCAATGCTCCTTCGAAGAATTGAAACATGCCCTCACAACTACCCCTCTGCTTCGGCCACCCAACTATAACAAAGATTTGTTATTATACTTGGCTGCAGCAGAGTCAACCATCAACATGGTCTTAGTTCAGGAATATGATTTTCTCTCAGAATATGTGATCTATTACCTAAGTCGAGGTCTCGTTGGACCGGAACTCAATTATTCTCATATCGAAAAACTTGCATTGACAGTAGTCCATGCTGTTCAACGGTTCCGTCATTATGTTCTGTTTCGCAAGACCACCGTCATTGTCGTTGTGAATCCGTTTTAATACATGTTGACACGACGGGTAATAGGTAGAAATATTAGTAGATGGACAGTCGTCCTCCAAGAATTTGACTTAGATTTCGTTTCGGCGAAATCCAAAAAGTCACTGGTCTTCACAGAACTTATTTCGGAACTTCCAGTCGAGTCAGGTGATGTTGTGCCCGAAGAATCGAGAATTCGAGGAGATATGTTTTAGATAGCATCTTCGGACCCCTGGTATGGAGATATTCTAGTCTATCTCTAAAATTTGTAGTGCCCCGCCTCTGCTTCTCGTGATGAACGTCGCCGTATGCATTATTAGGCCAAGAATTATCTCATCCTCGAGGAAACTCTCTATTGTCGAGGTGTAGATTGCGTTCTTCGCCGATGCCTCACTCATAAAGAAGAAAAACTCATGCTTAATGATTTCCATACTGGAGCATGTGGTGGTCATTTGTCTAGGTTGGAAACAACCCAAAAGATTTTACGAGCCGGTTACTTCTGGCCGACACTAATCAAAGATTGTATCGAATCGGTCAAGAAGTTCCACCCATGTTAGATATTCTCTTGCAAGATGAGGGAAAATCCCGCTCCCATGTTTCCTGTCATCACAGTTGGTCCCTTCACCAAGTGGGGAATTGATTACACTACATGAAAACCTCCTTCAGTAAGGGGGAAATGTTATATCATTATAGCCGTAGACTACTTTACGAAGTGGGTCGAAACTATGCCAAAATTTAAATATGATAGAGAGATTACAAATCTCTTTTTGTTCAACCAAATAATCGCAAGGTTCGACGTCCCGAGAGAGATTGTCACTGACCATGGCAGTCACTTTCAGAACCAAATGATGACTTAATTAACATCAAATATTGGATTACAGAAAGAACATTCGTCACCCTACTACCCCCAAGCAAATGGTTAGGTGGAAGCTGTAAATAAATCTCTTAAGACCATCCTACAACGAACGATCAACTCGACCAAGTCAAATTGGCATTTGATGTTATACTCGACATTATGGGCTTACCGAATGTCTGTTAAGACTGCAACCAATTTCTTACCTTTTCAACTCATTTACGGGATGGAACCAGTCTTGCCTATAGAATTTTAGATCCCGTTCCTAAAATTGGCAGTACAACTACTGCCAGACACTTCTCCACTTGAAGAAAGGTTATTATACCTTGAGCGACTCAATGAGCAGTGTCGTGATGCGGCCCTGGCCAATGAGTCTTACAAACAAAAATTCAAGTGTTAGTATGATCGGTCCATTCGTCCTCGGATTTTATCTAAAGGCGACCTTGTCCTGGTCTATGACCAAGATAAGGACCCCCTGGGGGTAGGTAAATTCAAACCCATGTGGTTCAAACCTTTCATCATAAAAGAGGTTCTAAAAAAAGGTGCTTATCGTCTGGTTGACTTTGAGGGAAATGCTTTGGCGGAGCCTAGAAATGGGATCTACCTCAAGAAGTATTACTCATAGGTAGGTCACCTTGGGTAACTTTTTGTAACATATGTATAGTCTTTGTACTATTACTTTCTGGTTTCTTTTAGTATTATAGATGTGTCATTTTGATGTTATCTTTTGTCAATGTGGAAGATGTCAAGTGAATCCGAGGTGTTCATTGGATACACAGACGGTGCTAGCCGGCACATTCAGAGGCTTGCCTCCGAAGCTTGGGTATTTTTTACACCTCAGGGCTAGTTATTATCTTCAGGAGGTATATGTTTAGGCGACACCACAAACAATGTCGCCGAATATAGTTCAATTATTGAGTTTCTTCGTGACGCCCTGTCATTTGGTATCTCTCATCTCCGGGTCTATTTATACGCTCAACTGGTTGTGTCTCAGTTAAATAGAGTCTACCGTGTTCATGATCTGACTTTACACCGACGATTCCTTAGGGTACGTCTCTTAGAATGAAGCTTTGATTATATTACATATTTTCATGTTCCTAAGAGATTAAACCAAGTTACAGATACTCTAGCTAATCAAATTTTAGACTGGCATCTCATACACATATAAAAAGACATATACATAAACATGTAAATACATTTTTAAAGGAAAATATGATCCACAGGACACAAAAAGACATAAAAATCCATATATAATATCATAATCATCAGAGTACATAGGTGGACGCAAGCGCCTCAGAAAATATGACCAGTAACGAGTCACGGGGCTTATGCCCTAAAAAAATATATACAAGTAGAGCTCTCAGCACGTGAAAATTCTAGACTAACTAAGGTCAGGGCTTGTGGGCCCTGTTGTAATAGTCAACAGTGTTTTCCAAACGCCAGAACAATCAGACCCACGTCCATGGTGCCCCCACTATCTGAGGCTGCATAGATCGTGGCAGATCCTCAATCTCTGCTATGGGGATGGTGCGATTGAGCGAGGTAAAATTTCTCTCAACTCATCTCAAAACCCTCTTAGCCTCACTGGATGGAAGCTCTCTTGCTGCTACTGGTCCCCCTACGGCGGCAGGTGAGGCCCCTGGCCGAGGATGACGCATGTTCCTCACATAATCTGCAGGTCGCACTGGTCCCACATCTGCACACAATAGACACATATCTATCAAATACTTTGGTATTAAAAAAAAGATATATATAAAAAAACATAAAAATTATATATGTTTCAAAAAAAAAATTAAAATGATGCAAACTTACCCATCTTGCCTCGCTCTTCGCCTGGAGGTACAAGGATCTCAGGATCTCTCGAGACATCAATCCCAGCATAAGGATAATCCTCTATGACTGGGATTTGATGCGACAACCAAGCAGAAAAGTCATCATCAAAGGACTCATTGGTCCTTCCACCACCCTGTCGTGGAAACGACGCTGCCCATATGCAAACTGCAGGAAGAGAGGCCTGATGTCCTCGTACCGCCAATCGAGGACTGAAACTAGGAACTCTTTCAAAGAAGAAAGAGCATAAAATTGTCACGAACCCGAAGTTCCTTTACGTCCGCAACTGACAATCTATCAACTGCCTCTTCATACAATCTAACAGTGTGGTGCTCTAGTAAAATATCTGTGCATTTAAGCACTGGAATGCATAGTTCATCTGTGCACGAGACGCCTGATGTAGAGCTGCAAAACCAGTCATCCGCTCAATAAGTAACACAATCGCCTGCAGTGATAAATTGATGATCTTGCTTATTGGCACCTACGAGATCGATCGGTCTGTACCCGCCTCACAATAGAGTACTATTAGTTCCGATATATTGTGAGGCCTAGAAGGAAATATCTGGAAATTGATTGGTTCAAATCTCATGGAGAGGCCAGTCAAAAAGTATATATCCTTTGTAGTGGGCACCAACAATTGCCCCTCTAACATAAAAGCTTCTGCGTCAGGGTGCCAATATTCAACCAAGGCATTCAGTAACCTAGGTTGTGCTCTCATGAAAGGACACAGAAAAAACTTGAGCAAGACACATTGCATTAACGCCGCCACAACGTTAGGATCTTCCCCAACTAGTGCACTAATATCTTCATGCTCTCGTTCTCTCCAGTGCACATACATACTGCACATGGGAAATTTTTTAGAGGGTTAGGCCTTGCTTTTTAAACTTTTTTGCACTCATTGGAGGGTCCACACAGGATGTTGTGATGACAGTCACGTGTACACATGCTATGACATCAGACAGAGCGAGTGTACACGCGGGCTGTCATAAGACAGCCCACGTGGACCTAGGGCTGACCTTTTAAAGGTCGACGCCCCCCCAAAAAAACAAATTAAATGCACATATAAAGAAGTAAAAGGAAAAAGGAGGTAGTTTATACTTACTTGGTCCAAACGGATGGTCCTTTCATCCACTGTAGCTCCCGGAATCACCACTTTTACCAAAGGGGTTTTTTTGCTCCAGAGTCAATTTCCAAATCAACAATGGTGATAATGAGCTGCCAGATTCTATTTATAGACTTTTTGGCCCTTTTTTGTCACTTTTTTGGCCCCCCTTATCATTTTCTCTAAATTGAAAACCATTTAGAGTGATTCAAGAGTTTCTATGGAAAGTTACGTTCAGGTCTCAAGACATTTTTTGGAGTTTTGGGTCACTTTTGACGGTTCATGGGCGAAAATCTCAGATGGTCAACTTGAGCATATAATTTAGGTTTCCACCCCTACTTTTGTATCTCGTTGTTTTTATCCCTTTGCCATAGGATCGATCCCACCAGGTTGCGAGATGGAACCATCATTGCTTCTTGAGAAGTGTCGTGATTTGGTGGTAGAGCTTACCGGAACATGGATTCCCTAGGTAGATCCTGGTTTCATTATGGTGTCCATGCTGTCACTAATGATTGTAGGCTCGGGAGTCCTTTTAGTTTTTCCTGATTATGAGTTTGAGCTTCATTTGAATGACTCTTTATCACTCTTGACCTCACCCTCGGGACTCCCAAAACATAACGACTCTTCTTTTAAGCCCTTTTCAGACCCTCTAAACATGAAAAGATTGCCGAGCGATCTTGTGGCCTTTCACGCTCACTAAACTGAAATTTGAAGTCACGTCTATCCGGTGGTAGTTTACCCCTTTTTCGATCCAGACGGTCAAATGTACGAACAAAGGTATACTCTAGAGGCTTCGGATCCCTATAAGAGTATTCTCAAATATAATTTTAACCCTTTTTCGAGTCTGAGAGACTAAATTTACGAAAAAGGAACCCCCATGGAGTCCATAGTTAAGATCTTTTCAGACTCCCTAAAATTGAAAAGATCGCCGAGTGACCTTATTCTTTCACACTCGTTAAAATGGTCCAGAAGAACATTCCCGAAGGAGTCCATAGTTAATCTTTTTTCAGACTCCTTAAAAATGAAAAAATCATCGAGTGATCTTGTCTTTATCACACTCGTTAAAATGGTTTTGAATAGACGTCTTGTTGGTGCTAGTTTACCCCTTTTTCAAACCGATTAGACTACCTCTGAAAAAGGTACCCCATCGGAGTCTCCTTTTACGTTTTTTCAGACTCTCTAAATATGAAAAACCACTGAGCTTACCTTCTTTGGGCTCGTAAAACTTACATCGAAGGACGTTACCATTGTGTGTTTTATTAATCGCATTTGCATACCCGCATCTTTGGCCTAATTCCGGCTCCATGTTGCTCTCAACTAAACCATCTGAAGCATGCTGTATATGCAAGCCCTGTAGCACTTTGCCTTTGCGTCTTGATACCTTTGGCCACGGGAGGAATTTTTCCGAATGTCCTTGCTCTGAACATCAGTCTTGTCCTTGCGCCTAGAACTAGTATGTTTGTGACACTCATTCCTCCTTTGTAACGTAGCATTATTTCATTCTTTTTCAAGCTTTCCAAAATTATTGAAAAAGACAAAAAAATCAAATATACCCTAAAAAGAGGAAGGGATTTTTTTTTCTTTTTATTGGTAGCACAATGAGTCGCCCTTGGACAAAGCACATCCTTCCGTTTGTTCTTCAAGCTATGGGATTTAATATGACCTTAGGCAGATTTTTTCGCTACATAGAGTTGTGTCCTCCTCTGTTTGGTTATTATTCCAAACATATTTAGAGTTTGCGTTTCCTCCTGCATCGTGAACTTATGTCAATGCCATGCCACCTGAGTCTCATCATTTGTCATGCTATTGTCCAAGGGAGGTTTTTACCAAGCCTGAGTCGACCCCTCTGCAGTTTGTCTCTTGCCTTCATGCCCGACCATCCTGAAATTCCAATCAAGTCTTTGTTCAAAATCAATGAAGCCTTCAGTCTGATCATCAAGATTCTCTAGTCCATGACCGACGAGACATCAATGACCTTTGGGTAGTGAAGTCGTACACTCATATTACACTCCTACCTGAGTTTTGAAGATTTTGAATTTGTTGCTCGAGCTCTGAAGACCTCATCTCTAGCCATCAAGCCTTATCAGCTTCTAGAATATGGATACTATACATGTATATCTTTTTTTGATTTCGAGACATAGCTCCGCTGTGTATTGCTCGCAACTACACTTTATATAGTTATATGACATGGATCTACAGTGTATTTGATTGGTAGCCATGATTTTATTTCATCCCGAGCATGGGTATGCCCGCCTCAGTGAGACAATTATTATTTTGCAGATGGCACCTCCTGATTTCTGGTCCCTGGGCTCACTTGTTTGGAACATTGGTGAAGATTGATAATGTATTTTGGCCATCAAATTCTCTTCTGACCTCACACATTAGGGGGCATCTGTTATAACCCTAATTTGCATCAGACATGCTTACTCAGGCCATCTCAGATTCCTTTTTTTCCAAAACACTACTGAACAACTCTTCTTAAAAACCCCTTTTATAAAGTCCCACGCGCCCTACTCCATTAATGCATGCGTGTACATGCCAGCTGACCCAGTACAACTTGTGTGTACCTACAAAAGCACGAAAAAATGAAAGTTGCTGACGAAACACATAGCTTTGGGTAAGTTAACTAAACCTTTCGACCATGCATGGCTGGTCATTCGACCAAATACCTATCTCCTTCTAACATATAAAAGAAGGGGTAGGGGTCCCATTTGAAAGGAGGAGAATCATAGTAAAGAAACTATATCCAATTGAGCATTCCCTTTGTCTCGACCTTTAGCCATCCTTGTGCAAAGAGAAGTATAGAGAAAAGAAGTTGGAAGAAAGTGGAAGAAGATCCCAGGACCAGGATCGAGGAGCAGTAGCCAACTTTATCATTGTAAGGTATCATTGTGAATTTAATAAAATAATTGCTTTTCCCGTCCCGCCATATGAGATTGTCATTATTTGAATATTGATTGCACGATTGATTAAATCTCTAACCCATTAGTTCATAGATCAGATGCATGTGTAGTTCTTTGTTTGTCTTTTGTGAATGCAGGTTAGCATTGGGAGGAGAGTTGCAGTCAAAGAACGACCAAGCGCGAAAAGGGATCGACATCAAACACGAAAAATAAGGTACGCCAACTTAATTTCTTGAGCCTTGTATTTACATATGAGTAATGGGGATTTAGGCATGGAATGATGGTAAGAAGTAAGAATCTTTAGGTCATTTTTGCATGCATGATAAAAACCCTTAGTGCTAGTCCGTAGGAGGGATTTTCCACCCACAACAAATAGGGGGTTGCAGGAAACATGTGTCTACAACCAGGGGAAATGCAAAGTGGATCCAAGGCAATAACACACAACAATCTAGATATTATTTACCACACTTAAATATACTTCAAAAGTTATATCTAAGATCTATCAAAACAATGCATTAACAATATAACATATGGCAAATAACACAACATCAATCACACATAAAAACAAGATATACGTGGTTCATCTCCCTAGGGCTACGTCCACAGAGCTGCGTTTCTTGATATATTATGTGAAAACATACAATTCTATATGCACACTTAGCTTGCATATCTCTCTCTTATTCTTTCTCTCCTCTCTACGCACCCATCTGCAGGGTTGACCTTCACACCTAGCTGAAGATATTACAATACAGACTCTCTACAATAGCCTGCTTCTCTCTCTCTCACAACAAATACACTCAACAACCATTAACCACAATAGTATGAACCAATTATTGAGCAACCCTATCGACTCTCCTAGGCCTTTATTTATACATTTCATGACAAACCTCTAGGTTTCAAAACCCTAGATCCAAAACCCTAGGTGTCTAAAAACCTAGGTTCACTTGACCCATGTTTTTAGGGCTTCACTATCCTGTCTTTCCTTCTCTCCCGAGAGGTGCTCCAAGCATCCGTCGATGGATTTTCTGCTTGCTGAGTTGTCCACGATCCATATTCCTTGGTATTCTCTTCAAACAACTAGATTTTCCTTTATTTGCTCCTTCTTTTACGCTTCTTTGACCACTTCGACCCATTCTCAGTCAATGTGCCTTCCACGTAGTTCGTACTTCGCCTTTCTTCCTTAATCTTCGATTTCTTCCATAACCAAGGGAGAACAAGAGTCAAACTTGAGGATGGTAGGGAGACTCCACTGGTTGATAGTACATTATACAGACAACTAGTGGGGAGCTTGTTGTATCTCACACACTCTAGAACATACCTCTCATATGCAGTTGGAGTAGTTTCCAGGTTCTTGCAGGATCCGCATGAGCTACATTGGAAAGCTGTAAAGCGTATCCTTTGATACGTACAAGACACCATCACCTTTGTGATTAATTATGCAACAGACTCTACATTATATCTCATCGGGTTTACTGATTCTGATTGGGCTGGAGATAGCATCAATCACAAGTCCACATCTGGTTACTCACTCAGTATTGGTTCCGGGCCTATTTGTTGGTTGAGAAAGAAGCAAGCTACCATTTATCTTTCTTCAGCCGAGGTAGAGTACAGAGGGGAAGTTAACATAACCATTCAAGCTATGTGGATACAACATTTTCTCACTCAGTTGGGAATTCAGTTTTATCGATCGATCGCTATCTGGTATGACAACCAGAGCTCTTTGAAGTTCTGCAGAGATCTAGTTTAGAGGCAGGAGGCGAAGCACATCGAGATCCACATGCACTACATCTGGGACTTAGTACACGAGGGGATCATCGACTTACAGTTATGTCCTTCAACAGAACAAATGACATACATCTTCACCAAGACCTTCACTGAGTAGAAGTTCCATTCTTTGCGAAGTCGTCTTGGAGTGAAGGACATAGTCTTAGCAACTGTAGTTCTTCTTTTTACATACATTGTACCTTGAGGGGGGGTTTTTGCCCATGAGGTTTTCCCTCTTTCCTCACTTTATTTTCAGTGTATCTTTTGTATTTGGGTACCTAACATGGCCTCATTTCCAGGACCCATTCTTTATTTTCACCATAGTGATGTTCAAGGGGGGTGTTGGAGTTACTTCACACACACCTAGGATTTATTTTTCCTAAGGTTTTTGCTAGTTTATTAGTCTTAATTAGTCATTATCTAGTCTCCCATATTTTAGGGGAGAATATTCCACCTGGAGAATATTCTCTTTTAGTTGACACTTCAATTTGACTAGTTGAGTTGAGTTTAGATGCTGCATTGGTTTTATCACCATGCAACATTGGGATCATCACCATGCAACATTGGGATCATCACCATACAACATTGGGATCATCACCATGATAATTCGACCTTGCCTTGGTGTCATCACCATATTGGCGCATTACCATTGATTCCCTGAGTTAACTCCTCACTACTCTCTGTTCAGTCAGTTAACTGAAGACTAGTTGACTAGTTAACTCAACTAGGTGGCAGTTCACTCCCGCAACTGCCTGAGAGACTAGACTAGGTGGTAGTTCACTCCTGTAACTGCTAGTGTGTGTCCAAATCACTCTAGACCACCACTATGGCGCATTGATTCACCTTCAGTTCACACTCATTGAGCTATACAGAGTATATCATGTGTAAACTATTCATTTTTTTTTTTATACTGGGGGAATCGACAACTCGCGGTTCTCATACTCGCGTGACACATGGTCGATACCCGTCCACTACCACTATAACCCCAGGTGCGCTACATAGCCCACAAGCATGGACCACAAGTAAATTGGGGTGAGAATCTAACTTGAGACGTCCTTTACATATTTCCTTCCATATACATGGCACTTGCCAATCGATCTACACCCCTACGGGCATGTGTAAACTATTCATTATTCATAACAGTTAATGAGAATTATTTCATTCTTTCTCTCCTTCTTCTTCTTTCTCCAATTTTCTCTGCAAATGTGTGTATTATTGTTTAGCTAGATCTATTCTGTGCATGTTTAACACATTTACATAATGCATGGGACATGTTGCCACATAATTAACCTGTGGCGGGGGTGATTTCACTTGCACATAAGGACCATTTAGGGAAGGCACGTGCCCGGTAGTAAAAACATGACCAACAAACAAAATCTGATTGATAGTCACAATTTTTCCATTACGAGGGAAATATATCACTCGAAATAGAGTGGATATGATAGCTTTCATGGCATAGATATGTTCTCGCCGAAGGAGCAAAGTAAAATCCAAGGGGTCGTGAACTACCATAACGTCAATATAAATGGTTTTCCCTCCTATAGTAATGGGTAATCTAGGAAGGATCCCTAAAGGTTGAGTGATTTGTTTGTTAAAAGATATCATATTATGAGTAACCGACACAAGTTGAGGACAACCTAAATATTTCCAAGCAATTGAACATGAAATACTAACGGATGCACCTTTGTCGATAATAGTTTGAGGAACATCCCTACCACAAACTTGAATAGTGATTTGGAAAGGTACGTAAGAAGGGAGACACGTTCCAGTTAGTCTATGCTAATTGAAATGAATGACCTCACTACTTGGAGGGTGTTAAAAAGTAGGGGGAGAAATTCCCCCTTACACGGTAGAATCGATATGAACAAGAAAAACGTGAGCAGTATCGACTTCACTCTTTGATGAGAGAGTGGGATCGATCGATGATGGGATTCAATCGATCACTTGCTGAGTGTCACTACCTAAGGGGAGAGAAGGATCAACCGATGATGGACTTGAGTTGACCAATTTGATTTCACTATTCAAGGGAAGAGTGGGATCGAACGATGAAGGAATCTAGTTAACCACTTCGATTTCACTCTTAACAGGAAGAGTGGGATCGACTGATGATGGAGTCAGATTGATCACTGGGTCAACTAATGATGGATTGGGATACAAACTATGATAATCAGTTGGAATTTGTGGTTGGGAAATAATGAGGTCTTACAAAAACTTCGAGGCTTCATCCATACAAGGGAAAAGGTGATTTTGATGACTACCTTCACATAAACTAAAAGGAAACTTAACCTTATGTTTGTTTTCTCTAACATTACCTTGACTAGTTGATGGTGTATCATTGACATGATGGACAGAGGCAGATGACACAGGATGATGTGAACTCAAGGAACACACTCATAACACTGTAGGAATACCAAAACAATCACGAAGAAGGTGGTCACCCTTACAAATCTTGCAAGGGTATTTGGGCTTGCGAGTTTTGGTGATAGGCTTCTCGATGTTTCTAGCCTGATCAACAGTAACTGGTTTCTTGAATTTTTTTTGATTTTTCTTCTTCTTTTTCTTCATCTTCTTAATCTCCTGGTTACTAGAAGCGAGGCTTTCACTAGGTGAAGAAGAAGAAAAACAAGAAGATGCAATGAGTGAATAAGGCAAAGGATCAACATGAGGTGAAAATTCTTGAGGACATTCTTGAGAGGGAGGGTGTGTGTTATAGCAAGATTTGCCTCACCCTATGAAAACTTGTACATAGGGCCTTTTTCCATTTCCCTATGCAGACTTGAAGTCCCTTTTTGCAAATCCCAGAGCTAAAAACATGATTTTTCCACATAAACACGCCCTGCCTATATTACAACATGCGTATACGTAGGTTTCACCACTACAACCCTCGTACATCGGGATTTGTGCCCAAAATTAAAAAATGGTGTCGAGTTTCCATGTCACGTCACGAGATCTATGATCCTTGGCCTTCCATATACTAGAAACGTTCCGACTCGACCCTTCATTTCCACTTGAAGGATAGAAATGGGCCAAATCCGAGCTATAGAAAAGAGGAGAGAATAATTCAACTTTGAGAGCAAAGTTACTCTGGAGAAATTATTCACTTCACATTGAGTCTGCATCCCTTTGTCCTTTAAGTCTGAACACATTGTTCAACCCCCAAGCTCTTCCCTTCTTTATTGAGAACCTCATTGTCTCTCTTATATGAGATTGCCTTTGGTGGAGGCCCAGCTGGAAGGAACTTAGTTTCTCGGTTCCGAACTATGCAGACACAAAATTTTGTATCTCATTCACTTCTTCTGATTACATCTTAATAGAAATATTATTTTCTCATCCAATTAATATCTTGAGAATATTTGAATTGTTATTCCATGGACGTATTGTTGATTAAGGTTGGTTGTCATTGATGTCAACCGTTGAAGAAAGCCCCGTAGCACAAAGTCTTGGGTAATGGACCCAATATTGTTTGATGTAATTATGAATCATTATTGTTTTGTCATGGTTGATAAGAAGTAAATATGGATGAACTCCAAAGTGGTCCCCTTATGGTGAAATCCCTCACGGGAAGATGCTTTGTGGAGTAAGAGAACCCATGCTTAATTGTGGAATAATGAGATGAAGGAAAGTGATTTTTTTAGGGAAAATATCCTAGATGGATAGTGCTTGTCATTTCATTTCCGGTGGTATGTGGAACGTCACATAATTCCTCACGGTTAGAGAGTTATGGCCATGAGAAGTTGGAGACCCCAGGTTTGGGTAATGGACCCAAGTTTGTTTGATGGGTAACGATACGAGTTATGATATATTTTAAGATAATAATATTCTATATGGATAGTACATGTCATTCCATTTCTGGTGGTATGTATAACGTCACATAACTCCTCACGGTTTGAGATTTATGGCCTTACGAAGTTGGAGGACCCTCATATGTCATCTAGAAGCCCCAAAAGGTCAAAGTAGTCAAAGTGGTTTAAGAGATTTTAAAAGGTAAATAATAAAGTGAAGTGATGAGTGTATTATAATTCAAAGTGAATACAAAATAAATTATTTCAATAATAAATTTAATGGAGAAATTAGAAGCGGACCCAACCCTAAAGTAAGGAAAGTGGGCCAAGTGACCTAGAAGATGTTTTTAAGGAAGCTACTTGGAGAGTATAAATAAGAGGCAAGGCTCTCTCATTTGAATTACACTTGAGAACATTGAATATCTATATGTGTCTTAGGTAACCAAGGATATATAAACCAGAATTTTGAGTGAAGGTGAAGAAAAGAAGACCGAAATGCAAGGAAGGATAAATTCTTTTGATGGTGCTTTCTAAGGTATGTTATTTATAGGTCATCTCACCATTTTCGCTATAACGTTTTTTCTATAATGATTCAGACCGTGAAATTGCTATGAAAGTGATAAAACATATCCAAGTATCTGTGGAATTTTTTTTAGCTTGTAGGTCGTTGTATTTTGGGAGTTACACTCCGTGGAAAATAGGGTTTATGGCCAGTCCTGAAACTAGTCAAAATTAGGTGTTTCGGGTAAAAACGTCATAACTTCTTCATAATAGATCCAAATTCAGTGAAACAAAATGTGTTGGTTATTTTACAGTCGGTAGTATGTTGTGTAATATTTTTAGATCATTTTATCAAATATTTTGTGCGGGGCACGCTCTACAAGGTCGCTCTCTAGAATAAGCCAAAATTCAGCAAGGTATGCCATTTTTGCTATAACTCATTTTCTGAGAGGTTCCAAGTAGTGAAACTTGGATAAATTTCATTAAACACACTGAAGAACATTTTATATCAGTTTCAGATCTTTGTACATTACAGGTTCAAAGTTATGATTACTTCAAGTTAGGGTTGTTGACTAATCCAAAACTAGGCATGTGAGACTAAAGAAAAGTTTGATGAAAATGCTAGTCTCTTGGTTTTAAAGTTAAGGAAGGTTTGCAGGAATGTGATCATATACACCAGGTCTATTACAGAGCTACAAATCAGATTTGGATGATGAAATTGATGAGGGATTTTGGTTGTGGTACATGTTGAGTACATGGTTGAGACAAGTAGTTGATGAGTTGACGCACATACATGAGGTGTATAGTTGATGATGTTGGTACATATTGATGAGTGATAGTTGATGAGTAGTTGACACATTATTGGTACATACTTGGTACATGGTTGGATGCACTTGTTTATGGTATAGGTTGATTACAGGTTGGTGCATGGTTGATGCTCTTGTTTATGGTACAGGTTGATTACAGGTTGAGGTATAGGTTGGTGCATGGTTGATGCATGGTTCAGATTTATTGGTACAGGTTTACATCATTATATCTCATAGTGATAGTGTGACAATGGTTCCATCATTCTACTTCTACTTCAGGGTGGCAGGACGGGGCAAGGACAGGTGTTTGTAGCCACCTTCCGGTTGTAGCTGGAGAACATTGGGGGTTGTAGCCTCCTTTTGGTTGTAGCCAGAGAATTGGGGAGTTGAAGCTTCCCTCAGGTTGTAGCCTGGGAAACTAGGGGGTTGGAGCCTCCTTCCAGTTTCAGCTGGAAAACAAAGGAAGTTGGTGCTTCCAATGAATGTAATTCTTCAAGACATATAAGAAAAAGAATTCCGTGGTTTTCTCTCAATTTGGGTTTCCACGTAAAACACTGGTGTACTGTGTATGTGTGTGATTGTTTATTTATTACTGCTCATTATTGGATAATAATTCTACATTGATATAACATTTGAAGAAAATGATTATAATTACGCTATTACATATTCACCCCCCCTCTCAGTAATCCAACACCTATTTGTTATGAATATTGATGGATTATGCAATCGAATGTGCTAAAATTATCTATTATCACCATATGTTTGCATTTCTTAGTTGTTGAGGACTAGTTGCAGGTATATTGCTTTGGGTCAAGTGCTCAACGGTGGACTTCATCGAACGTTTGGACAAGGTAGGCCTTTTATCTTGTCTTGATAGCATATTTTTTTATATAGCATACTTGAGATTAGAGTTTATTTCTGCAATCATTTCCGTCTGTTGTGGTTTACCCCTAGAGATAGAGAGATTTTCCTCATAACAATGTGCATTTGAAACACTAGGTGCATTCAAGCCAACATGCACATTTGGAAAAAATGGAGTGGAAAACAACCACATGGGTAACCCTATGGTGAGTCCCAGTAAACTCAAAGTAACAATGTAAGGAGGACCAAAATTTTCAATAGAAGGAAAAATTATAGGTTCCCCAGGAAAAGGGGTTCCTTCATTGGGAGTTCCAGGAACTTATGCCATAGAGAGAAACTGAATCTAGAGTCCACTAAAATAAAGAGCACACACTATCAAAGTCTAAAGGCAACAAGCAGTCATGTGAATAGGTGGGGTCAATAGGAGGAATATCACATGAGTGTCAAGTCGTCACAACTCACGATATATTGTAAGGTCCAACAGTAATACTCGACCCAATATTTTAGATCACCAACCAAGGATGATAAACCATACCCTTGTTCGTATTACCCGCCTACCTATAAATGTGTGCGTAGTAATTTCCCCGAGTGTTGATCTCGATGTATTGTGATAACAAGACGATCGAAACAATGCTCGGGCTTAGGTCCTATAAGGTTCTCCCGATATACTCAAGGTATGTGGGAGCTCAAATTCGTAGTAGTGTTGTCTAATGCACAACCGTTCAAAAGGGTCCTCCTGATATACTCGAAGTTATTTGGGAGAACCACACAATCCTCAGATTGTAGCGTTGATAAATAAGGACATCTCCTACATTTAAAGATGCCATAACATGCCTCTACCTACCCACAAAATGTTACTAAATTGTTAAAATTAAGTTCCATTTTAAGGTTGTTGTTCACTAAAAAGAGATTGTGGATGCAACTCAACGATGATGTATGATGCTTGATTCCAAGAAGACTTAAAAAAAAATATGAATGCAATGCAATCTTTTCTTTCGATGAAAGCTATCTATAGAATGGAGCAAGATATTTTAAGCAAAGAAACAATTAGAAATGTCAAAACAATAAATGAAAATCACTCTTTGAATGCAATAGGTTCTTAATATATGAGTCAAAAAAATTGAAGAATACATGATTCATGCCCCCCT